>JAPDSC010032689.1:107829-204185 GCA_026290005.1 Latrodectus geometricus
TTATATATATATATATATATATATATATATATATATATATATATATATATATGGAAAATTGACTTTTTATTAATTTTTAAAGATCTATTTATTCAAAAAATAATAAAAATATAAAACGAACTAAGTTACAGTAAGCAATATTTTGAAGTTTTTGTAGATTACTGAATGCTTGTTAACTAAAGTAAAAAATATATAGTAACTATTATTACAGCACAATTTTTATTAATGAGCATATATTCTGGTTCTATACTCTAATGCTTTTGATGAATAAGCACTTTAGCTAATAATGTAAAAATATTTTTATCTAATTAATTATCTATTAATATTCTTATCTAATTATTATTTATTTCTTTTATCTAAAAATCTTTTAATAATATCTTTTGCATCCTTTCTTAAAATCCTCTAATGACCTTAATCCAGATATTTTTTATTTGCTATATTGTTATTTTAGAATGACTCCTAAATTATTAAAATAAAAGATTTTTAATTTTAATATTTTTATAAGATTTATATTTTCTTTAAATTTTTTTCTAAAATATTAGATAAGTTAAAAATATTGAAAATTTTTAAAACTCAATAACTTTAAGTGCTCAGAAACAAATTGTTGTTAAATCATAGCTTTAATTTCTTATTAATTGAAGCGCCATGTGTATATCTTAAGTTGGAATTAACAGCCCAAAGTGTATATGTAAATAAAGTTAACGACTCTTCTTCAATTACTAAAAGACCATTAAAAATATGCGAAAATATTTGGAAACAAGGGAAGAAAAATATCCTTTTGGAAAAGTAATTTAAAAAGGAACCCAAATGTATTTAAATAAAAGTACACATTTAAGTAATGTAATCTAAATGGAATTTTTCAAAAAATATTATAAATATTTAAATAAAAGCAGCTAAAGAGCCTTACAATAAATGGTAGTTCATAAATTTTCAAAATTCAAAATAGAGATTTCATTAACTAAATTCGAAGAGAAGATCTAGCCTAAATGTCTCATTTTCTTTAAAAGGCTAAAGGGAAGGTGCAAAACGTTTTTCCTCCAATTGGATAAGTAGAGAGAGTATTTATTTTGAGAATAAAAAAATCCAATTTAAATAATTAAAATATCACAATTTACCTAATGGTTTTCAAAATTTCTGTTTCATATACAATCAGTAAAAAGAATTCTTTCATTTTTCTTGGATTTTAATAATAAAGGCGAAATATTCTTCAAAAACCAAGTTATTTCTATTAAAGACAGAGATTTTTTTTATTATAGCATAAGCTGAGAAAACTGCTAAAATTATTAAAAACAATTAGTTAAATGAATTTCAGTGCTGCATGAACAAATTTTTTCGAAACATGTAAAATTATTGGAGACCTTATTTTTCAAGATAAAACAAAAAGAAAATACTTCTTATGGCATACAGTAAATTTCACTTTCAAAAAATTTTATTTCACATTGTTTTTCAAATTTTAATAGCTATTTTAAACTGTTAGGGTCATTTGAGTTACTTATACTTAAGAAGTGACAATTTTAATTGTATAGTAGAAGCCTTAAATGAAAGTAATTAAAAAATCATTTTGTTCTAATATGAAGGAATTATAGATTACAAAAATGCAGAATCTTATTGAAAGTTTCCATTTGAAGTTAAAAAGAATCTTTGTTTACGAAAACTTAATTTAACAACTTTCTCATGTTAATGAATTATTTTTAAAACCCGAT
This sequence comes from Latrodectus geometricus, assembly GCA_026290005.1. Taxonomy (NCBI): domain Eukaryota; kingdom Metazoa; phylum Arthropoda; class Arachnida; order Araneae; family Theridiidae; genus Latrodectus; species Latrodectus geometricus. The sequence continues at coordinate 109,533 of JAPDSC010032689.1, forward strand.
GAGATCTACCACTTCCCCCCAAAAATAGAAAAAAAAAAAAAAACATTCAACTATGCTTTAATTATAGTATAAGAATCATACTTTTACTTATAAAATCTGAATGTTGGACCCCCTTTCTTGTGAGTTTTTTTTAGAAAACTTTATTGAGAAAAATATTTTTAATTTTTATTTGTAAAAGCTTTTTAATGCATACTAAGTTTTGTTCCGTCATCTGATTATATGACAATTTTGCGTGTTAATTTTAATATGAAACACTTGTCTTAAAAAACGATTTTATTTGAAACTTAGTTTTCTCTGTTCATGATTTCGATGATCCGAACCTTGATAATTTAACACTTGTTAAAAAAAAAAAAGGTTTTTTTAAAAATGAACATTATTTATTTCCTTAAAAATAAGATAAAACCAATTCGAAACTGAATTCTCTTTTTCATTGAGTCAGGTTTTCTTTGTAAAATGGAAAAAGAAATGTCTATGATAAATAAATTGATTTATTTGATGGAAAATATTTCATATTTAGTGTTTAACCTTCGAAAAATATAAGCCGTTCTTTTACGAATTTCCCAAGAGTTTCGAATTTATTTTATGGTTACTTCGTAACTATAAAATATGACTATATTTTCAAACATTAACTTATAAAATAATTACTTAAAGCGATCACTTTTACAAACACTAAAAATGCTATTTTCGTTTTTTTTCTTTTTTTTTTCCCCTGTTTACAATTTATGTATTTTATTTTTCATCTGCTGACATTAACAGCATCGAAACAAACATTTCATTTCTCTCTTACTGGGTTCATTAAATAAAATTTTAATCACATAATTAATAATGCTTTTCATTTATATCTACACACCATTTTTCGTTAACTGTAATTTTCTTCCATCAAGTAATTTATGATTTGAAATTAAGAATGATCATACTTTATTATAATAAAAAAAAAATTTTAAAAAAAAGTTTTATAGAAATAAAACCAAAAATATTTTGCCAGTGAATTATTTCTCTAAACATTTTTAATTGCTACATCAACAATTGTAATTATAACAGCAGTTAAATCTGCTTCCAAATGATCATTAAATAAATTTTTACTTAAAACAAAATATCTGAATTTATTTAATTTTAAGATGTTTCAAAACTTGGCAAATTCTAATTCATGTTTTCCTCTCCAATTTTTAACTTTTTGAATTTTTAACTGAAAATCCATAAAGTTCAAAATTTTAGTAAGAATACATTTTTAAATTCTAAATTAATCACGGAATTTAATTAATTTTTATTAGCAATTGTTAAACATTATATAGTTTAAGTAATTCTATGGTAGTTTTGATGTTAACTTTAACATTTATTCAAGAAGTCTGTAGATTTTCAGCTAGCATCTGAACCACAACTCTGTTTAAAAAAATGTTAAAATGAATTAACAGCCCCGTAAAATTCATTTAATCAATACAAAAATTTTAATGAAAGAATTTGCTCTCTTTGCAAAAGACTATAGAGAAATTTTTAATATGGCTTTCTGGTCCTTTAGGTGATATTTTGTAAAAGTTACTTATACGTTTCCATGCATAAAATGAAAAGTAACCCATTATTATAATAACCTAAATTGACTAAATTATCAGACATTGAGTTTTTTAAGTAGAAGACATGTTTTCTTTCCTGAAAATGGATTGTGAATAACTATCTCTATGGAAACTAACCATTAGGAGTGATTTAAATCAATAATTTTACTTCTATTTTTTCGCTTTGACTTTTAATATGAATTATATTATTACTTTTTATTTTATACAACAACATGCACTAATATTTATGGAACGCAAATATAAATCTACTTATTAAGCTAATATATTGCTAAAAATTCAATAAATTTAAGCTGCAATGTATGTCACGACATTTGTGCTGACACCCATTTTCATACTGTATAAAGCAGTGTACTTAAAGTAGACATAAACCTGCTAATATATTATACAAGAAAAGATTTTTTTCTATAAAAAATACATCAAGAAAACTGTCTTAATTATAAATTTTTAAGAATTGTTACCCCATAAAAATGCTTATTTTTTTAATTCTTCATAGTGATTTTATTGACTTTAATAATATTTATGATAAAGTATATCCCCCATTGTGAGTATTTTCCATCATCGGAATTGTGAATTAATGACTAACTGTTCAAAAAATAGCCATCGAAAATCATTACCATCAAAATTTTCTATTTTATCAAGAAAATTCTTAAAAATAATTGCTAAAATAGATATATTTAGAAACAATAGTCTTTTCTATTTTTCAATAATAGTTCAATTTTCTCGATTTTGTATTAAAAAAAAAGAAAATTATCTTGATGAAAAAATTTTTAATATAAATACAATTTTCTTAAAAAGAATAACTTTTGATTACAAGAATAACTTTGAATTACAGTTGAATTTTCTATATTTGCTAAGTACTCTTTCAGTAAATCTTAATTAATATTTTTTATTGGACACATTTTTCAAAATTTCTATGTTGATAAAGGATTTATAGTAACAAACTAGTTTAGTCTTATTTTTCTTTATGTCAAATTTATTTTTTTCTTACATTAAAAAATTCGAAAACCTATTATACACCTCGAGGAATTTATATTACTTCTATTTCTAAAAATACAGTTTAAATGTATGATTTTATTATGGTTTTTTTTTTCTCTTCAATCTATGTGAATTTTATATATTTTGTACTGGTTAGAAGCATTCTGTAGATTTATTTCAGGAATCTTTCTCAAATCAATATTATTATACAATTTTGTAACCTATATTGATAAGTAAATAACTTAAAATTTTATTCAAAATATTCTATTATTTTATCATGATAAGTCCCTATTTTTTACTACAAAAATTTTTGATTCCCTGTTATGATTTGGGTTCCTATCACAGAAAAGTGATAGTTCATTTTATTTCAATTTTTAATACATTTTATTTATTGTTTTTATTTTAGGCTAAGTTTATAATTTTTAACTAGTTTATATGGGAACATTTTATCTCGCTTTATGGAGACATTTTCTTAAATCGATTTCTACATGAAATTCAACAGCATATAATCAATAGGCTAAAGAGAAGGCATTCCCTACAATAAAACTTCAAAATAAATGAAAAACAAAAGAAAATAATATTAGGTTTTAGGTTTTTTTTAGGTTTAGGTTTTTTTTTTTTTTTATCTATTTTTCATTTGTTTTATATAAATAGATAAATATTCCCTAATACCTATTTAGATCCTAGAAAAATAATGATTCATTTTAATATTTGCTTTATAACAGACTTTAATTTTGCATTTTTAAATTTATTTCCATATTTTCTTTTTTTTAATCAGTGAGAATGCCATAGTTTTAGATTAGTTTTTAGGGATATTTTATGTCTCTTTCTCTTTATTTATTTTTTTCAAAGGATACCAACAGGAAATTTATAAATTTATACTGACTAGAAAAATTTTAATTCTTTTATTTCTAACCTGTAATTCTATAGAGAAGTAACAGAATCAGCATAAAAAATAATATCAATAGGAAGTCATCTTTGTAATTAATGTATTTTATATTTTGAATTTGAATCACGCAGGACAATTCAGTACGGATCCTAACTGGGAAATGAATTATTTCAATCCTCCTCATCAAGTCAATTTTTTTCAAATATTTGTTTTTCCCAACAGTCTTTATTAAGATATATGTTTAAAAGCAATTCTTATTTTTTATTAAATGTTATGTTTAAAATATTCTTGAATTTATTTTTTAATTTAAATAAATTGCCAATATGTGATACAGTATTTTAGCCTTTATTTGTGAAGAAGTAAGAACGTGGCATGGTTTATTATGACATACTTCCTTTGAATTTAACTGAATGGGACATGGAACATGGTCCTATTTTAAATAATAATTTATAAACTTAATTTAAAATATGTAATTTATAAGCAATACATAAGACAATTCAAGTTATCGAAATTTTCAGACATAAAATAGAATTAATTTTGTTTTAAATTTTAAAATAAGAAATACATTTAGAGAAATCTCTAAAAGTCGATATTTAATTTCGACAAAAATTGCTGACAAAAAAACGCAACAGGAATGTGAATAAGTGGATTGATTTTGTTTTTCAGTGATGGAGTTAAATATAATTTTCAATAATTAAATGTAATTTAATATAAAAGAAATTTCCTCTACAACCAATCCAAATTTTATCTCCTATTAATATATATTCAACATATTTAGGGATAATAGATACAATAGTTTTAATTTTAATAATGTTTTGTGTGTGAAAGCAAAAACTTTTAAATATTTTTTCAAAACAATTTACTGATGACCTTAAATAGTTAATCGTATAAAACGACAAATCAAGTTAGCTTTCTTAACACTGACCAAGTTAAACTATAATAATTTTATATAATATGCCACATTAATCTTAAAAGTTACAAAATAAATTTACATACATATAATTAATAATACAATAATGAAATTAAATATCGAGTTCAATTACGGAAATTTTATTTAGATTCATAAAATATTTTAAGGTGAACAAATGAATTCAACAAAATGTAATTTTTAAACAATTATAAGAAAAATTATTTTTTAATAAATATTTTAAATGTATTCAAATTTTAAATAAGTTTACTTTTAAACTTGATTTAAATTGTTTATAAAAAAAACTTGTCAATGATAATTCATAATTGAAAAATTTATAACATTAAAAAAAATTAACAATTTAATTTTTTAATAAATATTTACACAAATTAAGCTTTAAGAATGTTTTTGATTTCAAATATATATGTAAAAATATGCATTTCAATTACTTTAACTTCAAATATTTCTTAAACTAAAAATTTTTATAATTAAAATTGTTTTAATTAATATACATATTTAATATTTAATTGATAATAAATAATAAAATGTAATATAAATAGAATAAATATCTTGGAATAATTTCTATAAAATATGAAATAGAATTCTTCTGTATAATTTCCTTTAAATGTATAAATATAAATAAACTTTAAAATAATGTTAATCATAGCATTAGTATATGATTAATTAATAGAGATTTATTAAGAATGCGAAGAATATGCTATATTAATAATCAATGGGATTCCCATCAAAGAAACTGAATATTCAATCAAAAGAAACTGAATATTTAATAGAATAAATGGAATAACAGTGAAAAAATGTATATTTATATGAAATTATTATAAACATATTAAAATCACTTGAGCAATATTGAAATCTATAAAAAAAAAGCAGCTTAAATATAACGAGCTACCCATTTTATTTAAATCGATACTTCACTAAGCAGGTAACAGCGGCTCACCTCTTCTATCTGACAAGTCGTTTATCCCATTTACGGAATAGGATGATGTCGTTTTCCCTTAGAAAGACATTTATCCCTAAAGGAATATTCAGAATTGTACCGAAAAAGGATAACTGGGTTTTATTTTGAAAATTTGTTCCGATTTGAGAAGCTGTTACTTTCTGGTAGAAGATGAAATTAAAACTAGCAAACGATAATTTTCCTTACCGAATTTCACTGAAACCTGGCATCTGCCAAGGAGCCAGAGGACGTAGGAGACCTTCATCCCTTCTTCAAAAGCGATTCATGATTCATCTGGGGTATCAATCGATATCGGGTGTTGCTCTTTCGTGGGATGGAGGCGAAAGAATCGACGGGATCTTGCAAATATGGAGGACCTCTTCAGATTTTTGATTAAAATATGGAATGGTAAACATAGAAAAACGTTTTCTTTTTTCGTCACCAGAGGAATTGGAATTTATCCTCACATTTTAATGTTCTGAAGAACGGGGGAAATGCGCGCGCATCCACCCACTTGCTGAGGGAAGAGGGCGCACACACTGTTCTGCAGCGAGAGCCCATATCCAGGGGCGCGGGATGCATCGAGGTGAGGTGCATGCCCTGCCCTTCCCCCTTCCTCACTACTGAAGTATATGCAGAGATTCCTATTTTGGTTTGTCCAGTGGCTAATAAATAACGTAAACATTTGGCCATTATTTATTTTTATGCTTTTAATCTACATCTGAAAGAAAAACATTTTGTTGGGAAATAAAAAATTTATTTTTAAATTACAAGTTAAAATTAAATTACATGTTCATTTTAAAAACGTAAAACACATTTCAATACATTTTATTAAAATTCAATATTATGTCCTATCAGAAATATCAGATTAGAGATCCTAATTTTGTAAATATTATATGAATAACTTAATTCAATAATTGAAAAATAATCTATAAAGCTATTTCAACACTTTTTAAAATAAAGATTGAAAAAAATTTCAACATGATTTTTTTAAATTTTCAATATAAATACTACAAAAATTAAACTTGATGTACAGTTGAAGAATAGTAGAAGTTTAATTTCAGATCTAAGTTCTTAATTACCCTTTAAGAGTGAAATTCCAAAAAATTCATTTAATTCATAATATAATTTTCTGCAAAGAATTCACTCAAACCTTTAGAATTTACATGGAAAAGACATAACTTCAAAAAATTATTTTCATGTGAAATATATCATATTTGTCAATTTTGAAGTTTTTGAAAACATAACTGTGTGTAATATTTTCAAAGAATTTACAGCATTTTTATTCCTAACCAACTTTAAGAGTCAGATAATGATACCACTTAGTTAAGCGGGGAACATAATTCATTGTATTTTTTATTATTTATAATAATTTATCATTTTTTTAACTTTCGGACTAAAGTCCATAATATATTCCAAATATTTTCACATTTCTGTCAAAAAAACAAGAATAAATTCTATGAGTGGAATTATGCATCTAGTCATCAAAAAAAAATTCTTAATTCTACTTATTTCATAATTAAAATTTAAAAGTTATTAGTTTAAATAAAACAATAAACATTAAATTAGAACTGATCATAAATTTGGAAATAAAAGCTACTTAAAAAAAAACTACTACACACAGTCCTTTAAAAAATTATTTTCTTTCTTTCTCTTTCTTACATTTTTGTACTCGTATTCTTATATTTCAAATAATTTATAATTTTTGTTAATATCAGATTTTTGGGAATTTTTAGTCTGTGAATTTAATCGCATTATTTTCCATGAGAGTAAATAAATATACATGTTTCTGTTTTTAGTATTATTAATTGAGCAATTTTTTTTAATGTAACTCAAATTAACTAATTATAACAATGAGTTGAATAAGGAATGATCTTAGATTTATTGTATTTTCTACAGGAAATATTTTCAACTCTTAACTTTAATACATTTATATTTCTACTATATTGTTTTATTACTTTCGACTTATTATAATATAATATGAATGATAATAGAGTTTTAAATTAAGGAAGGCTATATTGTTTTTAGCAGAAAAAAAAATTAATCTCTAAATTATTAAAAATATAAAGATTTTGTTTAGAGAGAAAATCTCATATAACCATTTGTCATATAAATAACAATCAAAATAGAATTTTAGAACATCATTAATTAAAACCAAGAGAGAATAGAATTCATTTTTGATAACTGAAACCAAAATAAGCATCGTGAGAACACCCACTGTAATTAATGACATCTATCTATCAACTCAGAAAGGAATTTCTAGAAATTCTGAAATACTTATAACCAATGAAGAATAAAAGCTTTCTTTAATAACTTAACAAAAGTATATATAAGAGTTGGTTTATCCTTTAAAAACTCTCAGCAGTAGGGAAGCGAGAATGTGCACTGTTGGACATCCAAAATGCTACACGAAGAAAGACCAAAGAAATCCCAGAAAAATTTATTTGGCAAATTCCATGTAATACAGAGACTAAATAATTGGAATTACAATCTCTTGAGAATTATAAATGATAGCAAAATAAGTAGTCATTGTAGCTGCCACTGTTGGCTATAACCATATTCAAACGCTTCAGCATAAAATTAGAAGTTTTTTATGGTACTTTTGGGGTATAACAATCTATATGTTTACACATATAACCAAAGTCTGGTGTAGTAGAGGGTGGTCTGATGAGTTATGAAGGACTCTGAAATATTGCGTGACACGTTTGGTCGCGCATTATCCTGTTGGAATATGGCAAGTCCTTTAAGTAGGTTAAGACCCAGGGCTCCAACGTTTCACAGGTGTAGTACAGGCTGTTAAGTGTACCAGTAATGTGTACTAAAGGGATCCGGGTGGGAAATCCAATATCATCCCAAACCCTGACACTCCTTGCGGGACCAGTATTGTGATGCATAACGCAACAGTTAAGTTAGATCAACACAGTGAATATAGACTCGAAAGCGATCTTTATAGTGTTGCATTCAGAAGTGGGATTTTCATCAGTAAAGACAATGTCATTCTATTCCATTGTCCATGTCCCTTAATCGCATCATTCTCAGCTCAAACACCTGTGGTCTTGAGTCAAAGGTAACCAAAGTAATGGATGCATATTTTTAAAATGGATACATTTTTTTCAACGTGGGTTTTGTGTTTATGAATAAATTTCCCATTTATTTTCACTCACCCTTCTTTGAAGTGCTCAAAGGTGTTATTGACAACTCTAAGATTGGGTTTATAATTTCTAGTAATGACTTTACGAATAACTAAAATATGCGGATCTAATGTAATTTTGTTGGTAATATTTTTATTTTTTAAACATTAAATCATTATTAATGTATAATATTTACATTTTTAAACTTTATATGTTAATAAAAATTAAACATATGTAATATGTTTAACTTTTGTAAACATTATATAACGTGTACTTTAAAATTGCTCGGAAAAAAATAGATTTATATCGAGTGCAGAAATATACAAATGTTATCAAAAACAAATTTTTAATAATGATAATAAGGCTAAGAAATATTGTATCACTATGCTTAACGTGTGCATAAATTCAATATAATAAGCATTTGAGCAACATTTTAAGAGCTTAAAGAACTTTCATAAATGAAAAGTAAAAAAACAAACATGAAAAGTATCATGAACATGAAAAATGTAGATGAATTCATATTTAACATAATAAATATACATGTTATTATGATCGTAAATTTCTTACAGTGGGAAATCAGTTACATTGTAAGGAATCAGTAATCAAATATTGAATTTTTGTTTGGAATATTTGTGGAATGGGGGGATTCCATTAAATGAAAATGAAAATAAAAAGTAAAATAACAATAAGTTTGGTTCTTTTTTAAATATTAGTGTAAAAAAAATATAAATAAAAGACAAAGATATTTTTTAATTATATCAGAGATAAATCTCAACTACTTCTCTGGATTAAAACTTGAATAATGTAACGAAGAAACACAAAATATAAAATGATGGATTTTTTCTTCTATTCAATAGGTATTGCTTATAAGCGGTCATAAAAATTTTGCCTGATAAAAGTCAATTATATTTAAACATGCTCTCTTTTTCTTCATCTAATTAATTGATTATTGACTTACTTATGATATTTCAAAAAAATAGCAATTTTGTGTGATTGAATTATGAAATTTAAATCATATTCTTTGAAATTTGAAAAAATACTAATATCTTAGAAATAACTCAATCCAGGCTATTCATTTTAGCAGTGTAAATGATTCCTTGTTAATGACAAAAGAAGTATATTAAACTTTTTTTAAAATTAAAAGGCAAAACTAGAGGGGTTGTTTATCAGCTGATTGCAGAAATATGACACCGTCTGAATGTAAAACGATATTTTTTGGAGAGGAAGGTTTCAAGTTCGATCAAATGAATAATGACGTGAAAAATAAGTTGGTATTTCGTCTGTTTTTTCTTCAATTCCACCTGTTGGTGTTAGAACTTATGATGCTTCATGATATTTCCTTCCTTAATAAACATGATATGTCCCACTTTCTGTGAAAAAGTCTTTCTAGAAAGCAGTTAGCAGTGAATATCCAAATGCCTTACTATAGCTTTCAGCTGTATGACTCTCTGTTAATTGTCATTAGCTTTTCAAAGAATTTCTTAGCGGATTGCTTTCTGTATATATTTGATACATAACGTTTTACAATTAGTATAACTATGAATAATAAAAGTTTCTAAATCTGGTATTAAGTAATGTTGATTTGTTTTCTCTTAAAATGTTAACAAATAGCATATGACAAGGAAATAGAAAAGTGCACCAGCTATCTAAGGAGCTGCAAAAATTTAAAATGAGTGTTTGCAATTTTTTTTATCTAAGCTGTTAATAATTGCTATATATTAAAATCATACTTAGAAATGTCAATGAAAATTCCAGTTTTAGAACTTTTTGAAGACAGTTAATAAATTAAAACACTTTTTAGTAATTAACGTCATTTTTTAGAATCAATAAATTAAAATAAAATCCTAGATATATTTTCATTCCATTTTTAATATTAATATCAACAATAGAAAATTTTCAATGGAAATTTTCCATTGTTGAAATTAATTAAGTTACATTGCATTAATGAAATGAGACGAATTTTCCATTCGAAGCAATGATCATTTTTTAAAATAATTATAATGTAACCAAAATACATTAACTTCAGGTATTTGTATATAATTTAAGATATTTGGACAAAGAGTCTAAGATCCTTTTAGATTTATTATATTTATCCATAAATAATTGTAAAAGTCTCCATAAATATTTGTAAACTTAATATGAACATAGAAAAATCATCGAAGATAGGGAACATCAAATATAAATTTTAACTTATCAAAACAAAGGGAAAGAAAAATTAATTAAAAAACATTAAAGACTCAGTAATTTATATTGAATCATATAATATTTATTCATTTTATGACTGACCATATAGTTCTTAATATATGCTTACATCAAATGTGGTCCTCTAGGCATCAATAAAATTGACAGCGAAAATGTCTTTCCTGGAGATAATGATTTCTACACTTGATCAACACCCTTTAAAGACTGTTGAACTAACCCTGAGAGGATCTATTTACATTAAAATTAGGTCTAGTCTAATGTCTTTCGGTTGGCGCTGAGTGGCGTGGAAAGTACTAGCTCAAATGTCGACATCGTCACTTGAATATGTTTCAAAATCGTGATTTGTTTGGTTGAGTTAAGTAATTTTCAGTCATAAGAAATAGAAAGACGGAAACTTATATAACAATTACCCAATTAAGCATTTCGATTAAGTCCTGGTTAAGAGTACGAAAAGCAATTTTTATGGGAAGAAATCCGAAATCAATCCATTTCCTGAAAAATAACCAGGGCAAGAATTCAGGGCTGCGTTGCTTTGTGATAGCCATCAGTACGATTTTCTTTACGACTAGCATCACTATAGACCTGCACTGCATCTTAAGGAATGTAACGAGTAATTTATAGAACAAGTAGTCTAAGATGATCTTTATGGTGAGTTTACTTACAGTGTATTTTATATCAAAATGGAAGAAAACGCTCAGTAGTCCCTCTAAGGGATCACAATACAGCTATATAATAATCCTTAATTAATAAAACCGGAAAAAAATCCAATTTTTTTTTATTTGAATCTCTGATTTTAAAATCAAAGAACCGCATTGTTTTTCATCATTGCTTGTTATTTTGTACAATTTATCCAAATATTAGACGAAAACTATAACTGAGCTCATATAAGATAAATTATCTTTGTTATCGTTAGATCACTTTTTGAAAGAAAGAACTGAGAATAAAATTTTAAAAGTTCAAATGCAAAAATATTTTTGTCTTTTGTAATTACCCTGATGTTTTTGATCCCATGAAAAAAATAATAGAAATGAAATAAGAGCTTTATTACTTATATAATTTAGTGGTGACTTTAAATAAATGTGTAAGTATTTATTAAAAATTTCCTTTAGAAGAGAATATAAGGACTGCAAGATAATTATTAGTCTTTAAACACTTTTAAATTTTGGTAAACTAATGTTCTTAAAAAATCTGGCATTTATATGCTTGAAACCCTTCATACAACATACATTTATGTGTATTATGTCTGTTGCATTGAATATGTATGCATAAATATTACATATATCAATTTTCTTAAATCAATATTTTTGGAACTGAAAGCTTGATCACATTGGGTTAACTGATAAAATAATTATGAAATCTTATTTTGAGAGTAATTTTATCACTTTGTATTTTAAGCCCCTTTTTAACCTCCTTGAACACTTATATAATATGTTATTCTTTTTTTAGCATTCTGTTTTATTTACATTTTACATTCTAATTTATTTTATGTTTAATTATGTATGTGTTTAAATTTTCCTTTTTTTAAAAAAATCGTGCCTTAGTATATTGATGTAAATTAAAATTTTCTGAAGTTTTAAAAAAATAATACTGCTAAAAGTTATCGATGGCTTGTGACAAATACTTAAGAAAATAATTTATGGTTGGAAAAAGTCTGAATGAAGATAAAATTTACTTTGACAGTTGAAAACTATACACATGTTCTCTTTTAACATTTAAAAAAATAGCAAAAAACATATTTTTCAAAGATTTTGTGATTATGTTAAATATTATAAAAATATAACATTGTTATGCGACAGAAAAGTTTTATTAAAGTTCGTAAGATAGCAAAAGCTAATTAACTTCGTTTCCGGCGACGGTAGGAAATGCTAATGAAACAACAGGAAACATTTTTAAGATAAGAAACAAATCAATATAACACTGGTTTAATATCTATTTACCACAACTGGAAACAAAAAAACAAAATACACAAAAAAAAGCATTCAACGTAGTGAAACAATCATGTAATTTAATAAATATTATATAATTGTTAAAAAAATGTGAAAAATAACAATTTTCAAATTTTTTATACACAAAAATAAAAAGTTAAGAGTTTTATTCACAGCAAAGTAGATACAAAATGGAATAAAACAATGTAAATATTTCAGATCTACATATTTTAATTTTTGAATCTGATTTAATTATTTAAAAATTTATTTTTAAAAATGATTTATATTTGCGATTTATTTTCGCTTTTGGGATTTATATCTTTATTTCTAATAAATTTAAGCAAAATCATTGTTTTCAGGACGTATGCATGGTCAAAAATGTTTCATGATTATTTTTCTTTTAAGTCTTGGGAAGAAAATTAACTAATTACTTATTTTAAAATTATTTTATGACTCAATAACAATAAATATTTCTCATAATAGCTTGTTTCATTTAATAATTACCAAAAGTATCAATTATTCTATTTTAAGTTATAAAAAAAATGTATACGAACATTTCTTTGAATCAGAGCCAATTCCTTAAATAGTTTTCTTACGATTAAGTTGATATCCCAACAAACATCTTACAATTCAAATGTAACAAGTTTGATTTTATGCAATATATTGTAACAAAATTTTATTTGACTTTAAGCAACCTATAAATGAAAATATATAGTGCTTATACAAAGAAAAAAAATTTAAATACAATCTAATAAACTATATTTTGTCAAAATTTAATGAAAACTAAATTTAAATAAGAAATGTTTTGGTATTTTATTAAGTTTATAAGAAAAAACTTTCTTGATTTTTTGTTTTATCAAATTGTACTTACCCTTGTTTTTCAATATGAAGAATAAACAAAGTTTATTACTATCCTTAACATATAATTACAGAAATTGCTACGCTCTTCATTGACCAAAGTGCAATAAGTTATAATTAACCACTATTGATTATTACAATAGAAAAAAAATGATTGCAAACTAGTTATTGAAAAACCAGTTTATAAAGATCAAAGCCTTTTCTTACTGGTGAATTTACTGTATAAGCAAATTTTAAAAAGATTAGCCAAATTCCATCGTGTCTTTGGATGTAATGATGAATATGAACATATTTCGAGCTTTAAGCACTTCGTCAGACGGATTAGTAATGAAAGAAACATCGCAACTCTTTTGAAATATAAGCAATCAAAAAAACTGTATAAACACGGAAATAACACTGCGATAAATCAATTAGAGATTAAAGGTCTGCGTATTTTGTTTTTTTTATGAGGAAGTGAAGGAGCTGATCTTGAAGTACATACAAGTCAGCTTGCATGAGTAAAAATACGAATATTGCATGAGTTTGGCTTAAATGGAAGAGAGAAAGTTAAGTAGTATGATGTGAGAGAAACTTCTTTAGTTCAAAGTTCCTACATTATTTTGGTGAATTTTATGGAAGAGACATTGAATAAAGTTTAACAATGTGGATGTTATAATCAAAAATAAGTAGTATTTCATGATTTTTAAAATACAAGTCTATAACTTTAGGAATATAATATCAACTTTTTCGTGAATGCATATACAGCATTTATGCATTCATTTATGTAAGAGTTTTAATGGATCTATTTAAATTTTTTCTTACAAATAATTTTAATTCTCTCATAACTTTTGGTGCGTGTAAATAATTTTTATTTAATTTGTTGTGTAATTAATTGTAAAAAACCCTAATTGCTATCTTCGCTAAATCTTTGCGAAAGTTAAGACATCAAATATATTTATCTAAAATAATAAATTTTTTCTAAAAATATTTTCTGAAGATTTTTCTTTCAAACTTTTCCAAAAATTCTCTGAAGAACTTTCTGAAGATTTCTTCCGAACATTTTAAAAATATATATTCAAGAACATAGTGTTCTCTAAATGTTCAGAAGAAATTCGTTTACGAAGTATTTTAAACAATACCTCGGTAATTTGGTAAAGAAGATTTTCGTTACCCGGCGATAGTGAGTTATTTTCTCAATCTAACCAAAGATTCTTCCTGCTTACTAATGGTGGCTGGGCTACGTAAAATTGTTCTTCGTCCCAATGTTCTCCGTGTGAAATAATTCTATTAACGACCAAACTTGGGAGGCATCTGCTTAGCCCCTGCTCCTCAATTACAAAGATCCAACCCCCATCGGTCGTCACTGGCAAACCCACTAGGAGTCTACTATAAAAACTGCCATGAATTCTGCCCCTTATTGTGCCGAAGATCCAAGCATCAAACAAGGTGAAGCAAATGGACAAGCGTTAGGAAGCGAAAGAAAAGAAATATTTTAAGCAAATGATTTTAATTGTTTCATCCTTTATAGCAGCAGTTCCCAACCGCTGTTCCGCGGCACACCAGTGTGCCGTCTGAAGCACCGTGGTGTGCCGTGAGGCCTTCGTAGCCAAGACTTTACCATCAGCCTTAGTTCATGTGTTGGATGATGTTGTGCGCATGGTAAAGTCATGACCCATGAAAAGTCTCAGCTTTGTGTGAGGAGATGGGAGCAAAGCATAAAACCTTGCTGTTTCATACGGAGGTCCGGTGGTTGTCGCGTGGCAAGGTCTTGGTTCGTGTGTATGAGCTGCGGGAGGAACTTAAAGTGTTTCTGACAAATGAGGGGTCAGATTACGCAAAGCAGCTTGCAAGGGATGAGTGGTGTGCAAGGCTGGCATACCTGGAAGATATATTTCATCATCTGAATGAATTGAACACCCGAATGCAAGGCCGAAATGAAAACTTGCTTACAAGTACAGATAAAAATAAATGGATTCCGTTCAAAGGTGAAACTCTGGCATCAACACGTGGAAAGTGGCAATCTTGAAATGTTCACACTCACCATGCAACGGCAAGGTGTTCACACTGCTGCACTGTGTGAGATAATAGTTAAGCATTTAAAAACTCTTGAGGAGAAGTTGTCATTTTATTTCTCTTCAGTCTCCACTGAATGCCTTGACTGGGTTAGAAACCCTTATAGCTCAGCATCAGTTGTTGGAAAGGAAATGACTTTACAGGAGCAGGAGGAACTAATTGAACTGAGACAAAATCGTGGTTGCAAGCTAAGATTTGCTGATCTACCTTTGGATAGTTTTTGGTTGGATACTGCCAAGGAGTTCCCCCTTCTGGCAAACAAAGCTATTTTGACATTGCTCCCTTTTTCCACTACATATCTGTGTGAGATTAGCTTTTCAAGCATGATTGCTATGAAAACCAAATACAGAGAGAGACTGAGAACTGTTGACGAAGAGCTACGTGTGTGTCTTTCTTCGATTCCAGCCAGAATATCAGCTTTGTGTTCAGCCAAACAGGCCCACGTTTCGCACTGAAAGTATTTTATAATTTTTCACTATTCTGTTTACTTAATATTTCATAATAAAGTAATTATAAAATACTTTCTTTGTGCTTATTTGATTCCTATTCAAGAGAATTACTTTATTATACTCAATATAGGCACAGAGTTAATTTTTTAACATTTTCTAATGGTGGTGTGCCTCGTGATTTTTTTTCCCCGCGACAAGTGTGCCTTGGCCAAAAAAGGTTGGGAAACGTTGCTTTATAGCACTCTTTTTAGAACTGCAACAAAGATAAGAAACAGTAATAAAATGTTATTTAAAATTGACACATTTTATTGTTTTGAATTTGAAATATTGTAGTTTTGAATTCTTATAGAATACACAACATGAGATTATAGGGAAATTCTTTTATTATTTTACATTTCGTATGTCATAATATAATAAGGATATGGAATAAAAAGAAATTCAACATATGAAAAAGTTTAAAAAGAATAAGGAAAAAGCGATCAGATAAAATTTTTCAGAGTAAAATATACCAGGTTCGATCTCAGTCACTGTTTGTAGAATGAGAGAGGAATATTATTATAATGTCTTTTGCAATCACGTTTATCAGGGTGGGTGCTCAGGAATTTTTCGTGAAAACGACCCACTATCTATGAAAAATTATCCTGGAAGGCAACTTAACCAGTGGAGGTTTAAATGCCTTACAACAGTTTTCAGTTTTATTAGGTTGTCCGCTAATCACTATCACAGGAAATAAAGAATACTTAGATAAGTTCACTTTTTCTTGAAATGAATGATAGTTGATCGGTAAATATTAACATCAATTCTTTAGAAATTTCTGCCAAAATGCAATTTTCTATTTTGGAATAGTAAAATTTTAACAAAACACTTGAAAGAAATTTTTATTTTCATTTTGACATTGTTTAAATGATTATTTATGATGATAAAAATGTCGACTAGGACAACTACCAAGACATATTTCAGACTCTCAGATGAACTCAATGTTAAGATCGCTTTCTTAGAACTGAATGTCTTGGGTCCGACACCAGTCTATATTCTGAATGCATCATGCATATATCTATATATATACATTTGTATATATATTTTAAGCGGTTAACTTCAAATTATTTCAGCCTGCGACGTACACATAATAAAAGATATAAGTTTTTTTTTCTTTTCTTTTCTTCTTTTCTACGTATGAGAAAGATCTGTAATTTAGGAACTTACTTTATAACCAATAATGTTGTGCATACCAAGTACTCTATTATAGCCTTCAATTGTTAAATATCTATTATATATTATCAATATTTCGTTCAATCAAATTGTAGAATAATTGCCAAAAAAAGAACTTGTAAACAGATTTTCACAAGTAATACTTCCACGAACTGATTCAAAGAATTCAGCTTTTCTATGGAATGAGCAAACATCGATTTAGAAAAAGGGTTAGATTTCTGGAATCGTCGCTTTCGTCATTACCACTTACTATTCTCTTACTTTTACTTCACTAAATCAGCGATGCCACTCAATCTGACATGTGATCGCATATCAGTTCTTAAAGAATAGGGAATTCCATTCATCGCACTCGTCCAACACCACCTAGGGAGTATCAGTTCAGGTCAATCTTCCACTCCATTATTTCCGATTCCTTTCCAGTTCTAACTTAGTCAATAGCTGGTCTCTTCGAACTCTATTTAATTTTTGTTTATTCTCTATTTCATTCTATTTCCTCAACAGTCAAAAACTGTTTACCCCCAGCTCCTTTCACAAATTGGAAAAATCTCAGCTTTCACAAGAGTAATTGTCTTCATAAATCAATAAGTAATGATACTGCTGCCCTCCAGTTGATTAAGCTAATTATACTTATTTTTAGTCTTACTTGGTATAGAAAGATTTCACTTAAAAGAAAAATTAATATAAGAAATTTATGTTGTATTATTTCAAATGTTTATTTTCTCTTTGCAAATGAATTTTCTACATATTACTGCAGTCTTATTAAAAATCCGTCCTTTTCAAAAAACATGTGTTGATGTACTTTTTAACTATTAATGGTAATAAATTTGGAATTTTTATAAACTTCAAATTTTTTTTTCCTTTACCCTCTAATTGTCGTTTTTAAAAAATGTTTTTTAATTATATTTATATATATAAGTAAAAATTACAAGTAAAATTGCAATATTATCATTATTCTTTAAATTTTCCTTAAGTTGAGATATTTTATATAGCATAAATTTTATAAATATTTCATGCTTGGTTTGTTTGTCGCGTAAAGGTCATTTTTTGTACACAAAGGCTAATTAGACTGGGAGTTACGGCTTAAAGTAGATTCTAAACCACTACAAACATCCAAACTTAAGATGGGATTCGAAACCATGAACTATTGAATCGAAGGCAAGAGTGAAATCCATTCATCTGCCATCTCGATTAAAGTTTTCGTGCATAAATATAAAATGCATTGGTAAAAAAAAAAATTTGTTGGTATATTGTTTCAGTTATGAAAATTACACCCCAAGGAACTAATATCATTTTTAGCTTGCAAAACTGATCTAAAATCGGAAACATTTTTTAGAATTACATTTGATATTGAAAAGAATAATAGGTTTTCTTTATTAGTCTAAAAATTTTTGTTTCAATCTGAAACAGTTTATCAAACTTTAATGTGCTATATCTCTGCGAATTTTCTTTTTCTGTAATTTCTAACAGATAGTAACTTTATATTACCTTTTTTAATGTTTATTTTAAATCTTTGATAATATTTTTAAAAAAATTACTAATACATGCAATTTCAGTAGCGTAAAGAATGTTAAGTTTAATTTTATTCTAACATAGATCTTGTTTTTGAATGACTGATAACAAAAAGAAAAGTTATTCGGTTGACATCAACTAGCACTGAAAGTCTTATGGTTAATAATTTTATTTATTTTTAAAGATAAATATTGTTGTAATTATTTATTTATTTTTGATTGTAGAGCCAAATGACACCAATACAGTCAAGATGATTGTCACGTAAAAGTAGAAGTATTTTGAAAAATATTTATCTAGAAAGGAACATGAAGATATTGCTTTCAAACAAAATCAATTTCACTTGGATCAAATACTAATCTCAAAAATAATTTGAAGACCAAACATCCTTACATTTTGAACACACATTAATTTAAATCGATTTAGATCACCATCGACTGATCTTTCACAAGAGAAATTCATATACACACATTTCTTCTAATTCAACTACGCAATCAGCACCGGTGAATTTTCCAATTTACTATGCTTAAATGATTTAATTACCATCTGATTATTGTTTTATTCCACTTTTAATGGAATAGATGAACAAACTTTAGTGAGCAGGTATGCAAACATCCGTAATCTCATTCCCATGGATTTATAGTTGTTGAAAATTATTTTTAAAGAATATCGTCAGTTTTCTATTGTAGAAAATAGTGAATTTGAAAATTCAACTATTACATTTTGTTTTGATTTGATTGCAAATTCTATTTAATTTTTAAGATATTTTTCAATTTATTTTATACCTCGTTCAGATTTTTTTTCTTTTCTTAAGCTTATCAACGCATACGGCCTCATTTTGTAATTCAAAACATAATTTTTCAGACGTTAATAATTTAACTACTTTGTTATAAGTACATTTATATGAATTAAACTATAGAATTTTGTGCTGTCATGTTTCAGTCAGAATAGATTTTTTTGAGAGCAAGAGATGCTTATTTTTGGAATGTCGTATAGGACAAAAAGGACTTATGCAAATTCTGCTTCAGTTGATAAATAGATTAAGGCTTAAATTATGTTTCGTATATTAAATGTAGAATTTTTATTTTCACTTCAAACCAGTTCTTTTGACAGTAGTGATTTTTTTGATTTCTTGAATATTTTTTTTCTTTTGATATGCTGTATTCTTAAAAAGTTTAAAATGAGTTATTTTTTCCAAAGAAAAAGCATTCTGTAGACAGTTGGATCCCCGAAATCTAGATGCACGTTTTGTCCTGATAAATTCTTAACTAAGTAATCAAATGACCAAATAATTTGCAAAATTCCAATTGTAAAAATCAGAATCAGATTTAAAATGGTTTCATTGGTAAGGAGTAACGCTGGTACATTCAACTAATATATATACATGTATATATATTAACTATAATCAATATTTTAGGAATGAGTTTTGAAACATTTTATTCAAAATTTATAGTTGTCTTTTCAGTAACTTTGTCTTTCTAATTCAATCTCCAAACTCATGAAAGAAAATTCATACTAATTTTTTTCAATTTAACATATTTAACCAGGAAAAATGTTATAAAATAATAAGTGTTGCAAAATATTTTCACGGATTATAAATTTCATGTTATTGATACATTTTATATCATTATTTAATACTTCAGAAAATGTTTTTAGATATATTTTTATTTAATTTAAAGAAAAGAATAGTTTTCATTCTTTGTTAATAAATTTATAAACAATTCGGTTTAACCCTTTTTTTAAAATTTAGTTTCTTTTATATTTATTTTGATCTGTTTCAGATATTTCAACAAACACTGACAATAATTGAAGAAATTAATGCTAAATTACTTTGTTAAACTGATATAAGATAAATCAGTTCCAGCAAACTGAAATTACAAATTGTCATTACGAAAAAGTGTATTCGAGACTTAAACACGTTTAAAAATACAGTGTAAACGGTGTATAAAGAAAGTGTTTCGTAGTTTTTATAGAGGTAATCGTCTATTTTGTTCTTTATAGAAATTCCATGTGAGTATGTCATGTTGATTAAAGAGTACAGATATTAGCAAGATTATTTCATAACTTACTTATTACGCAATATCATTATCATGATTAAATCCTTTATTGGTAAAACAAACATAGTGTGCTAATAATTATTAAGATCAATTAATGTAGTTCCTTACACATTTTTTGCAAAATATAAAACTAATCTATATACTCATATATATTTTATTTGCAATACATTTGCAATGCCAGATATATGTCAAAGCTAAACAAGCTGTAATTTAGAATAAACCCAGTTAACATGGGGCATCTTATGACATGTAGCCCATCGTGTTAAATTTTGAATCCCACCACCACATATTTCTACAAAAATTTTATAAATATTTAATATTATTGTGTACACATTGAGAATTTGAATTATTACTTCAAGTAAATAATTTATATAATATTTTTGTCTTAATGAAATGTGTACTTTGTTTTTCACTTATTATACTGTTATTTGCAAAAAGTTATAGCTGAAGACATTTAATTTTTTCCCTAAATTTTTGTGAAGTTTGTTCAAAAAATATTAAGATAAATTAAAATTTACGATGGTAAAAGTTATAAGTTTGAAAGCATCAAATAATTTCTATTTGCATTAAGTTTAAAAGCATAAAAATATTGATATTCTTACATAAATACAATTAGAAAACCAAAATACTAAATTTAAAAAGTTAATTTTGCTATGTAAAAGATACCACGGTTCATCGGCTAACATTTACATTAGTCATATTTTCAAAAGCAAAAGGGATCTAAAAAAAGAAAATTTGATGATGAAAACAAAAAATTTAATTGTTTTTCAAAATAAATTATTTTCTCACAGTCCAAAACTCAAAATTAATGTGTTTAGAGAGCCAATTCTTTTTAAAAATTATAGAGCATTAGGATCAACCACATAAAGAATCTTATTTAACTAGTTAAATTTTGGAAAAACATAAAAGTTTTCAACTTAACTGTGATTAAATTGCATATGAAAATTTGATAAACGATGTATAATTCTTCTTCACAACAACCATTTACCATTGATAAAGCAAGTTATATCGATTGTAAAGAAAATGAAACCATTTTCTAGAGGGGAAAGTAGAAAGGATTTCAGAAGCAATTATTAAAGATGTTTCGTCCGATAAAAATGAACAATTTTTAGGTATATTTCTTTCCCCTTCACTATATTTCATTGTATTGATGACTTTCAGCTGAAATGAAAGTAATTTTGCTAGATACATATTTTATCTATTAAAATTATTTTGAACTAATTCTTTTTTATTTCTGAATATATGAACTAATTCTATTTTGAACTAAGTTATATTCTTTGGCATTTAATTAAAATATGGACATATTTTAATTTATATTTCTCAAAAGCAACTCATGTGATCTTGATTTGAATTGTTTATTCCAAGTGACATGAAAAAAGTGCTTTTCTTTCAAATTTAAAAGGCATGTAAAAAAGCTGTTTCCCAAATGACTAGAAAATGTTCAACTGAAAATATCTATGGTGTTTCTGGGATAGTGGCAATTAGAGAATCAGCTGTAATGAGAACAAAAAATGTAAGCTTATTATCATTAATTTAATAAGCTAGATTGCTGATTCATTAAAAACAATGATAATTTTACTGTTTCTACATCAATGAAATCTTTGTGATCAACTATTCATATCAAATAGTTATATTACGAGCATAATAACAAATATTATAAATTATTTTGGTTCACAAATTCATCATTAATGGCAGTTTGGAGTACTCTTTAATGAATTTTTCTCTGAATATGGTATGATATCATATATTTTTCATGGAAAAATGTAATATTCGATCTTGGGAATCGTTCAGTAAGCTCTTTTCATTTTGCTATAAAATTAGATGTGTGTATGAGTGAGAAACAAGTATCTGTTCCTGCTATTTGTTACATCTTTATTTTTAGTGAATATCATAAAAAAATTGTAATGAAAATTTGAATAGACTTGAAACTTGAAAACGGTTTAATGATTTAAGTATCTAACTTCACCAAATGCATTAATAATTATTTTTGCATTCTAGCTTAGAAGTTATCATGTTTAACATTTTTCCTGTGTTAAATAACTTCACCAAAAACGTATCTAATAATTTCTCAAAATGTATTAATGACTTAAGATAATTTATAAATGTATTTAATTTTCTAGAAAATATACTAACGTGCTTGAAATATTTTCATGCTGACTTCATTGTGAATGTGAGCAATTTTAAAAGCAAACTGCAAATGGATTTAATTGAATAATAATGCCACAATGAGTTAAAGAACATTTCCTCATCCGCATAAAAATATATTTTTACAAATATTACATAATATTTGAATGTAAGATATTTTGAGCAATGAAATGTAAGTACTTTCGTATTTTCATGTTTTCTTATAAGGTAAATTTTACTTTAAAGTACATTAAAGATTTCATTTCTTGATTCCAGATGAGAGATAGATCTAAGATAGAAAACGTCGAATACAAATGTAAATTTGCCAACATTAAACAAAAATTTAGTAAATAAATATTTTATTAAGAACCAAGATTTGATTGTATTGAATACATCAATAATATTAATTAATAATTGATATGACGTTATTCATCATCTGAGTAACTTTTGAAACTATCTAAGTTATAAGACTTATCTAGAGCCTCATTGTCTCATCAAACCTCGATATACCTTCCTAATTTGCAACATAGGCAAGCACTGATCAAATTCAATATATAATATAGAACCACATTTAATCGCGATTAGACTTTAATTAGAGTTACTGGGCAAACAATTAAAAAAAATAATTGAGACACAATATTAAAACATTCGCATTGTGCTGAAATCATTGGATAATATTTGATCGTGATCGTAGTCAATCTTTATCAGAATGAATTTTTTACACAGCAAAGCATCTTCAAATGATAACCAAGTTTAACACACACACATATACACACACACACACACATACACACACACACACATATATATAATTTTCGACTATCCTATCTAACCGAACTTACAATTATCAACATATTCTTCAGACTATTGAATCCTAAGCTCGAGCTCGTTACATTAATACATTCACATTTTTCGGGCATAGTATATTAAAATTTTTCGTTTTCCTTTTTTGAGGCATTCACCTTTATTCATGAGTTTATATGGACATCTTTTCACGAAAAATCTTTCCGGAAGTCAAGAATGCACAATAGATTTTAAAATTTCTTACAAGACTCTTAGAGTACATTAAATAATATATTTAATATACACTGCTCAAAACAATTAAGGGATATTGTGGTTTTAGCTTGATCTTGTGGCTGGGAAACGTTTTAGTTGATTAGTACATGGTCGTCAGACGTAGTAAATTATAGAAGAATAAATTACAAACGTTTGGCAGAAAAAAAAAGGATTTTATTGCGCATTTGTGTACAAAAGGAAAAAAACACAATTTGTGCATATGAGAGAAAAGGAATAAGAAAAGGTGTTTTCTTCAAAGGAAATCATTTGCAGTAGGGGGTATGGTTTCCACGGACGTCCAGCAACATTGAACACCTTTGAGGCATGGAGTCAATGAGGCTATTCATCACGAGTTGGAGTATTCTGCCCCACTCTTCCAGAAGAGCTCTTTCCAGCTCTTGGAGAGTTTGTGGGGGTGGTTGGTGACCAGCAACTTTTCTTCCTAGTGCATCCCAAACATGCTCTATTGGATTCATGTCTGAAGAACACGCTGGCCATTCCATTCGTACGATTCCTCCATCGAAAAGAAAATCCTCCACCAGGCTAGCACAATGTTACCTGCAATTATCGTCCATTAAAATGAAATCATTTCCGATTGTTGCAACGTAAGGGACTACAATAGGTCTGAGGATCTCATCTTTAACCCGGCGACCAGTCAGAAGTCCACCTCGAATGATATAGAGGTCTGTGCGTCCGTCAATGGAGATGCCACCATACACCAACACTCCCCAACCGCCAAATTTGACACTTTCGTGCACGAACGCAGGATTATTAATGCTGCCACGTTCCCTCCAGATGAAAATACGGCTTTTATCAGGATGAACAGAAAAATGGGACTCGTCAGAAAAAATAACATTTCTCCATTCATTTCTCTTCCAGTTCACATGCTCGTTGTCGTTCCTGCGGTCGTGACGATGCCTTGATGTTAGTTTAACACATACCATCGGTCTTCGAGAATACAGACCTACACCATGAAGCCGGTTTTGGACAGTCTGAGTTTAAACCGTGGTGTCAGTAGCCGAGCGAAGGTGTTGTTGGAGAAGAGTAGCATTCATTTGTCGGTGTCTCCGAGCCATTAACACTAAATAACGATCTTTATTGAATGCTATTGCCCGTCTACGACCTTGCCCTGGTCTTCGGCCTGCCCTTCCAGTCTCCAAAAAATAGTTCCAGATCCTAGAAATCACACTTTGTGACACTCCAATAGCTTGGGTTACTTCGGCTTGAGTTCGGGCCCCTTCTAACCCACCAACAACTGTCCAAGCATCTGAATCAGTTAAATGACTTCGCTGAGACATCGTACTCATTGAAACAAAACAGTCACTGAATGCCGATCATCCTTGTCTTGATTGTTTTTCATTCAGTTGAATGTCAAATTTCCTTCAATGCCGCTGTAGCGACGTTTTTGACGTCGAACTCAAAATTAGCATACTCCACAGTTTGAAAATCAGAAAAAATTTACATTTGTGATTCTCTTCTCCCATTTTCGGCAAGAAAAAAAATTTCGCCTATATCTTTATTTTATATAAAACTTACAATATCCTTCAATTGTTTTGAGTAGTGTATATAATGACACGAAAGAATTTAAACGAGTAGAAATTTGTAGCTTGGAACAAAATTCTATTTTAAATATTGTTTGTATCATCAATATATTGATGGTCATGGATGGAGTATACTATATATTGATAGATTTTTTTTATATTTAACTATGAAGTTGTAGCTTGTTTCGTTACTGTTGAGATCATGGCTAGATCACTATTTATTGTTTTAAATGTTTTTAAAATCATGAAAGTTTTCTCTTTTAATTAATGTTAAGACCTCAATTTTTAAAATCTTTAGGGATATTGTTTCAATTACCACATATGTCTCTCTTTTTCTATCTGTGTCTTTCATCGATACCAGTTTCCTTGCTTTGCTTCCCGGTTTTGGGAAAGCATTGGTTGTATGAGACAGAGATAACCATGGTTTTAAGCGATTTCCAAAGAATTTCTGCCTTACGGATGTTGACATAAGTTGTTTAACCATAGCTGAATATCTTTGAAAACACTGCGTCGTTTTCGCATGATGACTCTTTCAATTTTAATTCAAAAAGGCTTTGCAGAACATTTTATGCATAAAAAATTGATGATACCAAGTATTTGTAAAACATGACACCGAGTACGTCTCTGGGCCTTGAACTCTTTGAGAATCGAAATTAAAATAGTGTTGTTCATTTTGCTAATAAACTAATTTTATATTTAAAAACCAAAAGGTCTGTTTGAGAAGCTATCTTCCACCGACTAGAACCAATAGCATCTGGTCAATAGAACAGAAGAAAAAACAAAACAAAAAGACAAGATGAAACATTCACTTTATGGTTAATTTAAATCGTCAAGAACATTTTAAATTTTTTTTTTTTTTTTTTTTTTTTAATGCTGTTGAATTGGATTTGAAATCCGATACAAAAGTATGGACTACAAAAATGCATTTTTCAGTTCATTCTAAAAATTATTTTCTTGATGATTTTTAAAGATCACATTTTAACCTAAAACCAATTACTTATAGTAATATTTGTCTTTGATGTATGGATAATATTTAAAATGGATTTGATGGAGATAAATTAAAGCAAAAATTTAATATTAATTCGGGCTTATATTTTAAAGATACCATTATTGTAAATTAAAAATATATAGGGGTATTTTTTTTAAAGGCGAACATATAACCCTAGTTTTGAAAGCTCTATTTGATAATAATCGTCATCGTTTGTGACGTAATGGTTCTTTACAATGTTTGGTGGCCATATTTCTGAATAAGCTGTCAATCCTTTGTAAAAATAATATCACATATTTATGAATTATTTCTTTTTAATTTAATTTAATTTGGTGTTTTTTTATTGCGATTTTGTTTTACATAAGCTTTATATCTTAATATTTCATTAATATTGTAACATGGAAGAAAAAAGCGCTCTTAAGGAACTTGATTCTTGGATAGAACAACTCAATGAATGCAAACAGCTTACCGAAAATCAAGTAAAAACATTATGCGAGAAGGTAAGTTTATTTGTCAGTTTTTTTTTTCTAATAAATATTACTTATTGTAACTGCAGAGAAAATTTTCGATTTTGAATATTTTCAGGATCTACTGAATGCTTTAATTTCTCTTTATCAGTTGTGTTGATTTTCCGTTTTATGGACTTTCTGGAATTCTTAATATTTAAATTTTTACAATTATATGTGCATTGTTTCTTTTCATATATTTAAAACTGATGCAAACTATTTAATGGTTAATATTTTTAACATAATTGGTATGCATCATAACAACTCTTGTTTTTTTTCATATTTAAAGTAATTTGCGGACTAATTTTTTCTTTAATTTAGTTTTTGATTATCGTTTAAAAAATCAATCAAAGACTAAATTACGTCTATTCAAAGTTTCTAAGTATATTGTTTCTCTAAGTAACTAGAATACTGAATATACCAAGGTATAATTGCTTTTGGTTTTGGTATTATTGTATAACCAATTTCCTATTTTATCACAAAGAAATAAGAAATGTCCCTGGTAAGTTATAGTAGGGAAGCTGTTCAAATTTCATCTAAGAAATAATGAGTAGTGAAGTAAAACTATAATGTATATCTATTCCAAATTAGTTTTTTCCATTTGTAGTTTTTCCATAGCTTAGAACATTATGAAATATTTAAAATGGCAATGGAACATGGTATTCAAACGTGAAAAAATATGTACCAAGAGCCAAAATCATCTTGTTAGTTTATTTGTAAAATAGTTATATAAAAAAGTAAATGACTACCTGATATTATTCAGAAATCATTTGAAAATGTAAAATATCTTTCACTCTACATATAAAAAGAGGATAATTAATTATGTATCAGAGTATTGATCAAGAAACAATGAAGATAAAAAGGATTATTAGCATTTGTAATAAAGTCATTTGTTACAATTAAAGACATGATTCATTGTCACTATTTTTTACTATATAAAATTATTTTATTGCCAGTAGGTGTTGTGAAAAACTAACATTTCTTAAATTTGGAACTTCAGGAAACTAATTTAAGTTGGTACATATTATCCCATTAACCATTTTCATGGAAAAAATATTGTTGCTTAATGCCAAAAACTTTGGGTTCTTTTATGTAACCCAAATGAATATCTGTTCACTTTTTATAATTTTGCACAAAAAGGAGCAGTTAATTTGTGTCCTCATTAAAACAAATAGTTAAGTCATTTTTGATTCAGATTCCAATTTTTATATTGATATGGTTATGGGAGACAAATAATTTTAAAACTTGCTGGGGTTAAAACAAAAATATGTAAAACATGAGCTTAAAAATTGGTTAATTGATGCAATCACTAAATTGTAACATCTATTGTTAAAACTCAATATTTGGCATCTTATTTTTTTCCATGGTCAGCGAGGTATAATACACTAGTTCCTAAAAGGGATCACTTAATTAGCTATGTTACATTATCTTCTAATGAATGAGTTTGTTTAAATGTTGTAGAAATATCTTATACATCAACTGTCTCATTTGTTAAAATGAATATTAGGAAGAAGTTTTGAAGAAGAAGTATTTGTTGATTAACTATGTTAGTTACTATAAAAAATATTGTTTTATGTTCTTGATTTAACTTTTTCCTTGATAATTGGCTCCAGCCTAAAAGTGTTACTTATTTTATTTTTTTGCTACTGCTCAATTTGTTAGAAGACCTTGTTTTGGTGGATAAAAATTTAAAATCCAAAATTACAGGAAATGATTTGATAATTTGTGAGAAATTCAAAAAATTAATAAGAAAATATTTAGTGATGTTTTTTTTTTTTTTTTTTCTTTCTTT
This sequence comes from Latrodectus geometricus, assembly GCA_026290005.1. NCBI lineage: Eukaryota > Metazoa > Arthropoda > Arachnida > Araneae > Theridiidae > Latrodectus > Latrodectus geometricus. The sequence continues at coordinate 138,226 of JAPDSC010032689.1, forward strand.
CTTTTTTCCAATTCCCAAACAATAGTTCAAAATATATAACTTTGCCATAAAAGAATTCTTCATTAATAAAATTTTTTGTTATATATTACTTGAAAAATATTTTTCACTTTTATTCAGCTAAAGTATTTTTATAATAATTATTAGTTATTTAATGATAGTGCAGCTTATTTGTTTTGGTATATAGATAAATCATTTTTTAGAGTTATAACAAAAGAATTTGGTAAAATCCTAGGCAAATATAAAGGTTTGACATGATTTTCAATTTTTGCACCAAGTGCTGCACAGTTATCTCGCCAACCTAAACTAAGTCCTGGTCTAATTTAGTCCTCATGTGCTGGAAATGACTGTTGAGCAACAACCTCACCAGCTTAAATTATGTCACTGTGCTACACTGGTCATTAAATACCAATTGCATTTGAACTTCAATTTTGCAATCCATGCTGTTTTAAATTTTGAATATTTCAGTATAATTACTTTGCATAACTATTAAAATTATAATAACTAAAAATTTATTTCAGAGATTACATAGTAAAATAATGTTAAAATGCATTTTTATGAAAATTCCAATTTTAATTAACCAGGCAGTGGCATATATATATATATATATACTTTACAAGAATTAGTTTGCAAGTAACCAACATTATTATTCTGAATAAATCCAATTACAAAAATATGAAATATTTTTAAACAATACTTAATATATAACATAAAATACTATATACTACAGCAATATTTATTAAAAGCACAAGATAAATTATTTGGCACTAGTCAGACAACAGATTTTATAGCTAAAAAAAATTGAACCTTGATGTGTGTGATTATGTGCCTATATATATTCATCAATGAAATTAATAATTCAAAATAATAAAAACAATATGAAAATTTATTTTATAAACTTTGAAAATAATTTTACTTAAACTTAAAATAAAAAATTCACTGCAAACTAATATTCTAAAACTTTCAAAATATAAACATTAAACATCTGCCACCAAAGCTTAAATTGTAATCAAATAAAAACAAATTACTAATCAAATGCTTCAAGGTTACTAGCACACAAAACAAATTTTAGTACGATATCAAGTTGTCATAAAAGAAAATTAAATCATACAAATGCATTCCGACATAGTAAGCGAGTTTGTTGCATTTTATCACCCTCAGTAACAACTAGGATTTAGCCAATAGTTTGATTAAAAAAGAAAATAAAGGCTTTTGGCAGTTTCAAAATATTGGGTTGTAGGATTTAATTCCTATCTGGGCATCATAAAGTTAATGATGCAGAGTTAAGTTAGGAATTAAATCCTACTACTAATTAGTTTAATATGTATAAAATATGAGTGGTTTGTTTCTTTAGTTTTAATATCCTTTTCAAGCTGTCTTCAGCTTTAGTATTTAATTAATCAAGAAATATTCTTAAGAGCATTTAATATATAAAGTCTAAATATCAAAATAATCATTCTATTTAGTAAGTGTTATTAAATATAAAAACCTTGAAAAAACAATTTTTATCTTCTGTGCTATAATAATGAGGCTTTTAGTCAAAATCATCAGTTAAAAGTTATATTATTTTATTCAATATTTTATGCATTATAATATTGTGCTAGTGGTATTATAAAGTTTTTGTCTAACTAATCTTCTTTACATAAGAAAGTTATATTTATTTTCAGTACATATGTGTACATTTGTATAATTTTATGCATGAATCATACATAGTTAAAAATGTTTAAGTACAGTTGATATAAAAAATAACTATAAATAAATGATTTTTTACTGTTATATATTTTATTCATGACACTTAAAAATATGTAGCTGCTGTTAATATTTTTAATGTTTGTTTATAATTTGTAATAACCTATTTTTTAAAATAATGTTTAAATTTGTAATTATTGCTTATAACTAATATTAATGTTCTTTTTGTGTGTGTTTTTTTTTTTATTGAAATTTAATGCATGTTTCTTTTCAAGGCTAAAGAAATTCTTGCCAAAGAGTCGAATGTTCAGGAAGTGAAATGTCCGGTTACAGTTTGTGGTGATGTTCATGGCCAGTTTCATGATTTAATGGAACTTTTTCGAATTGGTGGCAAATCTCCTGATACAAATTACCTTTTCATGGGTGATTACGTTGATAGAGGATATTATTCAGTTGAAACTGTTACTCTACTTGTAGCTTTAAAAGTAAGTGCTTAATAAGTGAAAATGTGTATACTAAATATTTTTACTTATTTAGCAATACAAATGTAAGCTTGTTAAGAATAATACTTTTCATGTATTTCTAAATTTTCTTGACATTTCTAAAATTCTTAATAATTCTGAAATTATTTTTCTCCAATTAAATACTGTTAAAAGAAATAGCTTGAATTTAATGAGGAATTTCCAAGAATATTCTTGAACTTTATAACTTAGTGTCACAATTTATACTTATCATTATTTCAAATATCATTCATATCTTAAAATTGCATCCATTTAGACTTTTATTTTTCCACTAAAATGATACTTGCATTTGCTTACATTACAAATTAAGTCGTCCAATTATGAAAGCTGACTTAATTAATGTTGTTTAATTGTTTACTCAATAAGATCATCCCACTTGTTTAAATATTGTCATTCCTATTTCTGTTGAAATTTGAATATCCATTATATTTAAAATCTTTATTTTAGATTTGAGAATGATTCAATTTTATACTTTTTAAAATATGTGACAAAGTAACAGTTCTATTTTATGAACAGTTACTTCTTATTTTATTTGTTCTATTATATGATTTCCATCAAATTTGTTTATACTTGCTGCTTAGCTTAGTATTTTATATTAGATTTGCTGTATGTGATATAGCATCCAATTTATTTATTTTGGATATTTACATATTAGCATCACCACAACTAATTTTATGCCAAAACTAAACTAACTTATTGTTTGATCTATAGTTAGAAAAATTATTTTACTAACCATGAAAAGTTTTCTTATAATAAGAAAAAAAGAATTGTCTAATTATTGGGAAATTTCTTTGAAATTCAATTGACTTAAAAAGCAATGGTGACTGTACCTTATATAATTTATAAACTGGTGTACTTCTTGAAATATTTTATTGTGAATTCAACAGTAGGAAACTTTATTCTTTTATACAAACACAATTATATTTAATTTTTTTTCACATTTTAAAAAAATGAAAAATGTTAATCTCATAAAATCATTTGACTTCTGATTGTAATCTATAAATAGTTTATTTTGTTTGTAAAATCAGTTTGATTTACAAAAAAATTGCTGGCGATATGCTTTGCTCTTGTGAAAGTTGAGAATATGAAGTGTAACACTTCCTTGTTCTACTTCCTGTCTCTGACCGTCAATTTAAAACATTTCTTCAGTTATACCTTAAAGGAAATCAAAAGACTTATGAGAAAAAAATGTATAAAATAATAAACTTCTGTTTCAAAATTTTGTCAAATATTTGGGTAAAATCCTATAAACTGATAGAAGTTTGTCCTAATTTCAAATTTTCATGCTAAGCTTTTTGACTACCTAAATTGAACTTTAAACATTGCAATCATGCAGTATTTTAGATTTCAAGTATCAAAGTTTTGAAAAATTTTTTATAATTACTTAGTACAGAAGTATTATGAAATTAATAACTAGAAATTATTTTAAAAATATTGCTTATTAAAGAACAAATGTGAATTAAATATCATGCAGTATAGAAAGAAAAATAACCAAACAAAACTAAATCAATGTAAATAACAAACATTTTTTATGAAAATTTGTGTTGGGCTAACTAAACTGAGCAAAGGTGGTGCCCACCTTAAAAAGCGTTGTAAAGCAATCTACCCATAAGATAACCAAACAATAAACCAGGCAATAAAGCTAAATCAATAATGTAAATAACATACATTTTTATGGAAAAGTTTCTTATTAACCAGTATTACAATTCACTGTAAACCTAAATAAATACATCAAATATTTCTCAAATACTCAAATTACATAAGTTATTACAAAATACATTGGATAACAAAGTACTTAATTATCACTTCCAGAAAAATTTCCAAAAAAAAAAAAAGTTTATTACTTTCTTATCTTTTACTTCCTACCCACTAATACTAAAATTCAAGTTTTTCAAAATATATTTAATTTTGTTTTAAAAATAAACTTTAGAATAAAAATTTCTTTTTAAATATATATTCAAATTTAACTTTCAAGATAATTTTCACAATCTAAACAAATATGAAATAGGTACTTTCAAAGCAAATTAATCACTTTGCATGTAATTGCAGTCAAATGAAAATAAAACACATATCAAAGGTTCTAGCTCTCCGAATAAATTTCATTCATGTATACAGTTGTGTTACATCATAAAATTGTAAGAATGCATTCAGTCACACTAAATCACAATTTGGGACATTTATTGCCTTTACCAACATCTAGGACTTGGCATTGCTTTGTTTTTTTTTTTTTTAATTTTATTAATTGCACTATGATTTCTATTTTTATTATTCATTAGTTCTACAACCCCCTCTCCGTTCCAGCTACTGTAATTGTTCAGATTACTTTAATTTATGTTAAATTAATCTTCACAAAAAAAGTTATTGTAGAGCAAGAAACAACTTAAACTTAACCTTTCTAAAATCAGTGTTTCCATTTCTTTATGTGAAAAAAAATTTAATGTATCTGTTAAAACCATGTATTAAGAAATGAATGTACAACCTTACAATAAGGAGAAAGAAGTTGTAACAAAACTGTTTCATTCTTTAGCAAAAGTTTTATGTTTCGCTTTTTAATAAGAACTTTGGAAAAATTATAAGGTCTCAAAAACTGAAAGTTGACAGTGGGAATAGAAAAAAAATAATAAAAAGGTTAACAGCAATGATATTAGTACAATTAGCTAGTACATTTTTACTACATATTGGTACTATAGTACTATTTCTTACTAGAAAATACTAGTACATTTTTATTACATACAATGTTGCATTTATAACCTCTGATTGCACTATACATAAGATCATCTGATATCAGTTGAAATTAATAATAAAATTCTTGCTTTAAATTGAAATGAATTGTTGATGTTATGTTTTTAACAAGCAGGAAGTAAGAATTCCACAAAAAAGTCATGTAAATAAATAATGTTTTAATTTATATCAATTATAACTGAGAAGAAAATTATTAAAGATGTATGTATGTATCCAGCATTATATTCAGTATATGTTTTGTATATCTGAATATTAGTAAAAATTATAACTTTTGTATACTTAAATATTCAAAATATTCTTTCAAAATTTTAAAAGAAAAACAGTTTGACAAATGTTTTTCATACATTTTTTGTTTTATGCATAAGAAGGTTTATTTTCCTGAGAAGGTTTGAAAACTTTAAATTTTTTGCTGCAATCTTAATTATATTCAGCAATATTTATATTTCTGGGGATCATTGGCAAAATAATTTTCTTCAATTACCAAGCATTAAACAGTCATTTGTATAGATTTTTATACTCTTGCTCAGAATAAATCAACTATAGGCTTCTGCAGTTCCTAAATATTGAAATTCCTGACAAGCAAAAAAAGAAAGGTCAAAATCAAGTAAGAAATAGTAAGCAGCAAGTATTGTAATACCAACAATACAGAAACAACAAAATCTGAAACATGTTGCAAGAAAATTCTGTGTAAGATAACTGACAAATATTATTTCATTATACATTGCACTTTATCATTCTTAGCCTAGTTGTTTTGTTGATTATTTTATAGCTCTCTGAAATGAATGATAAACTATTTTAAACTTTTAGTAGTAATCTTAACTCTATCAAGTGGATATTTATTAGAAATATGAATCTTTCTAAATTTTTGTTGAAATATAAATGTGGACTTTAATTTGATTTATGTTCATAGTTAACTAGTATAGTAATTTTTGGTTGAATATTTACTCGTGTACAAAAAGTAACCTAGTATTTAATCTCCTACTTGAGTGCAGTGAAATAGTTAACACTCTAGTATGTACTGAAAGTGTGCAACATTTAACAGCTCTTTGATACAAAATTTTGTGGATTTGAACTCCACTTTGGGTTTGGGTATTTGTAATGTTTTGATGAGTTCAATTTGAACCATGGATCCTAGTCTAATTAGCCCTTATGTGAGAAAAATGACTAAGTGACAAACTAAACTTCTTCAGTCCAAATAGGGGACTCCTAAATCCAGACTAAAAAATAAAAGTAGGAAACAAATAGAAAAACTTCTTGACTATCCCCTTTCAAGATAAACATATTTTTATTTATGTACTGTTTATAAAATTTTACTTTGCATACATGTAATGAACATAGAACTAAGGTTATTAAATTATCACAAAAATAATTTGAGATAAGTAGCACTCATTTTGTGTTCAGAAAATTTAATAATAGTAAATAGCTCTTTTTTTAAAAAAAAAAAAAAAAAAAATACTAAATTATATTTTAGTACATACACATTTGCTCATTTATATTTTTTGCAAAATAAAATATTTCTGTCATGCTGCTAAAAATAATGATTATTTCACAAAAAATGTAAAAAAAACAAAATATCTCAATATCCAAATAACTAATATACATTTTTTTTTCCAAAAAAAAAATGTTGTTTTTTAAAAGAATAAAAATATTAATTAATAAATTTTGACATTTTTAAAAATTTGGTAATTTATATATTGAGTGTAATATAGCTTGAAATCTTTATATTTTAAGTTTCTACTGCAAATGATTCAATGAATGTACTACATGTATTTAATTAAAAAAAGATTTCTGTATTAGTACTTTTCTCAAAATGTTTCTTAAAGCAAAGATTACAGATACAGCTATCTTTATTAATTAATAAATGTTGCTTATTTTAGGTTCGTTATAGGGAGAGAATTACAATTCTTAGAGGGAACCATGAGAGTCGACAGATTACTCAAGTATATGGTTTTTATGATGAATGTCTTCGAAAATATGGAAATGCTAATGTCTGGAAATATTTCACAGATCTCTTTGATTATCTTCCTTTGACAGCTCTTGTAGATGGTCAGGTCTGTTTGATATCATGTTATTGAATTCTTCATAATGCATCCTTCAAATATGATACAAAAAAGCCTTTTGTTTTATGATGCTGATACAAATTTTAGAATATTTTTCACTTGCTAATTTTTCTTTGATCAATAAATAACTTCACTCATTTAATAATTGTATTTGAAATTACAAAGTCACCAGATTTTTGCTTTTTTGTTTGGATCTAACTTTTAAGTTATACAATTTTTGATTAATGTAGATTCAAACATAAAAACTGATTGTTAGTGACACTTTAAAATGTTGCTTGAACAAGTGACATTTGTATAACTTGTAAATATTTGTTTCATTTCTTATTTCTATATAATTATTTTTCAAATTAGGAAAAAGATAGTTGGAAGTTAAAAGAAAATTGCTTAACTATAGACTAATTTTTTGTATTCAAATTAAACATAACAATTTAGAATATGTAAAGCTATAAAACAACTTTAAGTTAAGAATAGCAATCTACATTATAATATAAATTAGAAATGTAGTTATTTTCCTTAAAAAATAATTATATATATATATATATTTACTGAATGAGTTTTGTTTAATATTAAATTATTAAAGGACTAAAGAAATTTTATATGGAAATATATAAAACAAACTATTTTTTGGGATTCCTTTTTTATTCTTGCATAACTTTTATTTCTTATTAAAATATTATGTGGTGAATGTATGTAATCATTAAAATATTTAAATTTTTATTCCAGATATTTTGCTTGCATGGTGGATTATCGCCATCTATTGACACTTTAGATCATATAAGAGCACTTGATCGTCTTCAAGAAGTTCCACATGAGGTTTTTAGTTTTATTTATTATGATTTAAAAATCTTTTTACCTGAGGAAAATTTATCAATATATGAGCATACCATATGATACTACTGTTGGATGCATTAATATTTAATTCATTCAACAGCAGTAAATAAAAAATAAAGCATTGCACTCTGACATGTCAGTCATCATTCACAAATGAATAATTGAATCAAAGATTAAAATAAAATTTTCTCCTTTTTATTTAATTGAAGAAATTTAGGTAATTTGATACTTTTGAATTTCAAGAGACAACATTTTTACATGTTTATTTGTAAGATAAGAAAAAAAAAATTATTTTATATCAACTTCACTCCATAGATTCTTACCATTATCTTGTCACTTTTAAATATTGTATATGTAGAGCTATAATTTCACTCTTTTTTTCTAGACATGTTTTTTTTTCATTTATTAAGAATTTTTAGAAGTCAATCTTAGTTATTTTGTTTCTCATTATATTTTCCATAATTTTTCTTTTCAGTGTGTGTTTCAGTCAGTGCTGTGTTAAAAGTTAAACACTTATATTAAATAAAAATTGTACATAATTTCTGAAACTTATTTTTTTTACTGAATATGAAAGCTTACTTCTAAACTATATTGAAGTTTGACTAATGAGTTCTTGCAATTGGATTTTTTACACTTTATTATTTCTGTTACTCTTAAGAATTTAAATACTAAAAGTTCATCAGTATATCATGATTCAATATTTTTTATTTATAAAATAACCATTGCATATGTTAGCTCTCTTACTCCCTCCATCCCCCTGCATTTATTATCTAAAATATTTTAACGAGCCTGATTTTACTCTTTCTTTAATTATTACCAAGAAATAATTTTATTTGGTTAATTCATCATAAAGGACTTCAATAATTTTATTGTAAATTATCCTAATATATTTAAAAGGTATCCATATTTTCATTAACTCTAAGAAGCTTGTTATTTGGAAAATAAACACATATGTGCCATTTGAAAACTTTTCAGTTAATTTGACTCAAAAATATATCAAAGGAATTGCAGACAAATTAATAAGTTATGTAGCTAATAAGTCCTCCCATCAGGGACTAGGCGAATGAAGTCAGAATGTCTTCCATTTTTGAATTATTCCACCCTATTCTCCCGGGAGAAGGAAAGTACGATTTTGGTTCATATATGGCAGCACCATTTGGGTCTTCCAATTTTGAGATAGAAAGCCAGAGAAGACCCAAGGCATGGCTCCTAACACCCTCAAAAGTATTAATTTGAGATGGGAACATGGAAGACATTGCAACCAGAACACATTTTACGTGCTCGAGTAGCCATTAGCGAATAAGATGGATCTTCGGGTAAGCCGGGATTCGAACTCACTACCTTCTGGTAAAAGGATCAACGTCCTAAACACCAGTTAACCGCTGTCTCACTAATGAGACTTGTTAATTTAAAGAAAAGGTTTCCATGAATAAAGAAACATGAAAATTGTTTTTTTAATTTTCATGTCCTCAAATGTATTTTGTTATTAATAAAAAAGTTTATTGTGTTGAAAATTCAGATTTTTCCTACTCTTCTAAAGAATTAAATTCTTGTAAATAATTTTGGAAATAAAGAAGGCATTTTAATATTATGTTTATTATTAAATTCCTAGAATTCATCAATTTATTATATGAAAATCTTATTTGCGTTTTATATGTCTTAAAGTTTATTTTTCAATATATGATTTTTTTGTTTCAGGGGCCAATGTGTGACTTATTGTGGTCAGATCCAGATGATAGAGGTGGTTGGGGTATATCACCAAGAGGTGCTGGTTATACATTTGGGCAAGATATTTCTGAAACTTTTAATCACAGCAATGGATTAACACTAGTTGCTAGAGCTCATCAATTAGTAATGGAGGTACAATACATTTTATATAAGTATTTTAGTTTTTATCTAAATGCATGTAAATTTCTTTGATATTAAAATATTTTATTGTATTTGTACTTCGTTCCATATTTTACATTATATATTTAAATTGTGAAATTTTTAATTTATCATTTTACAGTTGATTGGGTTGTACTATGTTCAGCAGTTTAAATGTTTGTTTCTCATCTCATACATGAGTATTTGTAGTAGCGTGGAATCTGTTTAAAGATATAGACTCTGAACAAATTATCCAACAAAATTTGTTTCGATATTTTCCACATCACTAAAATGGAGTGTGTTCAATTAATTAGGGAAATTTTTGATTACAGTAAAATCATGATAAATTATGATCTGATTTTACTGTAATCAAATGAGTTGTAAATAAAATTAATAATTGATTCTTATTTTAAAAGCCTTCTAATCAGACTGATTATAAAGTTTCATAACTTGTAATACTGCATCAGTTTCATTGGGTTTCAAACTATCAGGAATGCTTTTGTAAAAATTGCCAAGAAGAAAATTTTTTAATTAAAATATTATTAGACATGTTATGCATTTTTAAAATATAATCAATATGCATTATAAATTTGATTTTTTAAATTAAGTCTTAATTTTTCTATAATTTTCCATATTTAATATCCATTATTTTAATAACAATATCCTTTAAAAAAGGAAGAAATTTAGAACCTTCAACAAGAAGATATCTAGAAAATGCAGTCAAAACAATTATTGCCAAATCTAAAATTTTACAATTTGGAAAACCCTCTTGAACACTATTAAAAATATCAGACTACTAATTTAAATTAATTTTTGACATTTTTTTCTGTTATGCAATTTAACATTATCGCTTTCATTTATTTTATGTACTGTTTATGATTTTTTCAAATAGCTTGATTCCTTAGATCAAAGAAAGTAAGACTTCATATAAATTCATCAACAGATCTAATAACATTTCTTGGCAATCTACAGCATTTAATAAATATGTTCACCAGCCTGTGTAAAGATATCCCAATATTGCTTTAAATAATGCCCTTTAAGAGATTCTTCAAATCAAAAAAGATGATAATAGTAAAAATTCAAGCACTGCATTAGTTTTATACTAGAAAAAGCTTAATATCTTTATCTTTTAATCCAGCATGTATTATAGAAAAATGGGGTTTTCATTCTGAAAAATTCTTAATAATTTAATAAGATGTCATTACCAAATACTTCTTTTCCTACCCAGACCTTTTAATTTTTTTTTAAATATATAACTTAAATATATCACATTCTCAATTCTTTTTCATGTGATCAAAATTCATATAATAAACTGCAAATACATAATTTAAATTTAGTTAAAAGATATTTTTTTCAAACTTCACTATAAAGAAAGAATAGTGTAAAAAGTTTCAGAAAAGCCTTTTTATATTATTTTCTAATCTACATAAAGTTTGTGTAAATATTGAATAAACAACTTTACAAATATTAAATGCATTTTCATTTTTATTCATGTATATATTTTTTGTAGTTAATAAATTTTAGAAATAAAATTTGCAGTAATAAATTTATTCTCATCATAAAAGAAATGTATATTATTAGAATAAATACTTTTTATGATGAGGAGAATAAATTTATTTCTATTTTATCTCCATTATATGTGTAGTTTCACCGATATTTAATAAAATTACATTTAATTTTCTCTGGTTCCAGCCATACACATTGATAAAGTTTTTCCTATCTTAAATCTAGTTAAAAATTAATTTGTCTTGATCAATCTCTGTGAACTCAGTAAATTTACAACAATTATAAATAAAAATGTGTTCACTCAAGAATGCAGTAATAATTTTTTTGTAAATTACTAGTTTTGACTGCATATAAGAAGTTTTCAGATTTCTAAAAACGACATCACTATTACTCTTACAATTGTATCCAAGTATTATGATGAACTAGTCTTGTATGGATCACCCTGGAATTGAATTATCACATATTGATAAAAAAAATTTTAATTTAATTAAAAGTTTTTCAAAACAAACTTTAGGAATTGTAATTTTGTTTTTAATTTAAATTGAAATTTGTCTTCAGGATAAAAAAAATTAGCATTCCTGCATTTTGATATTAAATTTTAGCGTATAAAATTTGAACTAAGAGAATAAATTAAAATTGAAGAAAAAATTTCAATGTCTATTGTAAGGAAAACTTGTTTTAAACAATTTTCAACTTAGATAAAATAAAAATATTGCAATTATGTTATTAAATTACAATTAATTAAACATAAATGTGTATAAAATATTCACTGTTTATAAAATAATTCATATCAATGCTTGTTACTGCAGAAAAATGTTAAATGGAACAATTAATTATTCCCTAAAAGTTTGAAATTTTTGTCTGCTTATTGTAAACTTGAAAACTAAAATCGGATTTGTCTTATAATTAATAGTTTAGTTTACTATTGCTCAGTTAAACAAAAATAGTAAAATATTCTGTTAAAAAAATAAATAAAATGGGAAAATATTATTTCCCTTTAAATATCTGATATTCATTTTTATAATGTCCAAAAGAAAGGAAATTGTTCTTGTAATCCATGTAAAAGTAATCAATTGGAAATCAAAAATATATTTAACAAAGTGTCTAGAAGCCAATCAAGGCTTCTAGAAACTTTGTTAGTTACTAGATCAAATTTTTTAAAATATAGTTATTTGTAAAGAAGAACAAAATGAATATTTTTTTAAAATCATTTAATGTAATTTTGTTATAGTGACAGGAGATATTTTCTTATACTTCAAAGCATTAAAAAAGTGAAAGCTCTTTATTCAAAGAACTAAAGTGTTAAATGTCACTAGGATACTTTTCTGAAATGATCCGCTTAAAAAAAATATATGTTTTTAAAACTAGGTGGAGAGAAACTATTGGTAATTTGTGTTATGAAGGAAATGTTAATTTTAAAAATTTGTTGTGTGTTTTCAAATTTAAATAGGTGGAAATGCAAGACAGTTAGAAAAGAGGTTTAAAAAAATGGTTCTTTAGAATTAGTTATAAATCCTATGCATATATGTTTCATTGCTTAAAATTGTTAATACACGTCTTTTTTAATATACATGTTGTTTTTAATTGTTTAATATATTTTTGTAAAATAATTATTACCTTTGATCAAAATGAGTTAAATTAGTGTGATAGCTACAGATTAAGATTCGGTTATCCTTAAATGTTAACATTAATGCTATGATCAAATCCACCATTGCTTTCTCTTTTAAAATTTTTTGTTCTTTGCTGCTATTAAACTGCCAATATTTTAATCATTGATTGGAACTAAAATGAAAATGAATGTATTTTATTTCATTACTATTGATTTTTTAAAGGTATAAAATAAATGGAAAATTACATTAAGAGTCTAAAAAAAATTTTAAATCCCATTTTGAATAATTACTATTCCAAAAAATAATAATAAAAAAAAAAATTAAGTAAGTAAAACAGCAAATGATTTTGAATTTAAGTTGTTTAATTTTGGTTGTAAATTTAAGAAACTTTTGTTTTAGTTTACTTGTGGCACTTGCTTTACAGTTTTTTAAATTAGCATGCCTACCTATTTCACTGGTCAATAATATTAAATATATCCTTGATATATTTACCTATAATATTATGACGTTGTGCTTTTGGGTGAATTGTGCAAATAAATTAACAAATTTAATTTTCTTAATATTTCTGTAAATTATGAAGAAATAAAAATTTTAGGTTCTAACTTACTTTGTTATTATCTTTAAAATATTCTGCTATAATTTACTGTCGTGAATTCCATATTATTATAAAATTTCATATGTTAAATATATTAAACATCAATGCATTTAATATATGCAATTTCAATAGTTACATTTATTTTTCTAAAATTATTTTATGAATATTTTATAGGGCTATAATTGGTGTCATGATAGAAACGTAGTGACTATATTTAGTGCTCCTAATTATTGTTATCGCTGTGGAAATCAAGCTGCTATAATGGAGCTAGATGATGCTCTAAAATATTCTTTGTGAGTATATTTTATTATATATATTTTGCAATTATTTATTTTCTGCATTTTAACAATATTACTAATATGATAATCTAAATCTTAAAAAAAATTTTGAATCGTGAAAATTGATTTTTATAAAAATAGCTCTGTAAATAAAATATTTACAATTACTAAAATATAGTTTTGAATACCTATGAAACACAATTGTTTCATGTCAAATTAGAACAATTTAAGTTACTAAATCTGAAATGTGGGGAAAAAATGGGAATTTTAAATTTTATAATTAATGTAAATAAATATTCTTGTATTATGTAACATAACTGTTATTGCTAAAAATTTAATTGTTTATGAATCTATTTACTATTTGATTTGAATATATAAAAGAATAAAAAAAAAATTTTTTTTAATTCCAGCCTCCAGTTTGATCCTGCACCAAGAAGAGGTGAACCACATGTTACAAGACGCACTCCAGATTATTTTCTTTAAAAAGGGACAAAACTTCTCAATCGTTGTATTACTTAGATTATGTTTTTACAAAGCTGCTGGAGGCATACATTTCCGATCACAGAATGCAAATTTTCGCTGTAAATGTTTGTGGATCAATACTTGTGTCATCTATAATTTTGTCCGTCGCAAATGCATAGTGAACAGATGACTTTTAGTAATTGAGACTTTCTGTGTACTTTCAATTTATTTCTCTTTTTTTTTTGTATGCCATCATATATTGGTTCTTTACATGTAAATTCTTGATTGCTTTTAATACTCAGATACTAAAAGTATTCTGTACACTTCTTCATGCAACATAATTTTATATAATTATGATCCCATATATCTTCTGAGTAATGTATCCTAACAGGGGTGATATTTTATTCACTCAAAACAAAATCATTGTAGATTCAGTAAATATAATCCAGTATCAAACTATCATTTTATGACTAATATGCAGAAATTAGTATTTGTTTTTTACTTGAAATTTGTGTAACTGTGCCTCATTGACAAGCATAGTGTAAGGTTTCTAATTGAACTCCTTATTCTCACTTTCTGTATTTTCTGGTTTAATCAAAAATGTCATGTACAGATTTTTCCCCCAAAGAGTAATAAAAAGAACGCATCTTTGTTCATTTAATGTGATTGTTTCTTTATATAATCTCAAACAATTTTGCTATAGTGTCAATGCACATTAACTATACAAATGTAATTCAAATCTTTAAAAAAATCTCTTAAAAGGGGAATGAAAAAAAAGTTTTGTTACTAAGAGAATGCTTAAATGAATAAGCCATTTAAAAATAAAATGACATCAATGAAGAACTATTGGGTATATCAATATATCTGTTAAAATCTCTGAAATTAACATTTTCAAAATTCTTTCCAGTAATTTAATAAATATTTTCAGTCTATAATTTTCATAAATATATGCAAAATTTTAACTATGTCAGTAAATTTTCGGGGCATTTTTTTTATTAAACTGCTGTGGAAAAAATGCAAATTAATGTCTTTATAGTGAATCAGTTTTCTATAGCTTTAACTCAAGTTATTGCAGCATTAGAGCTCCTTAAAAATAAATTTTCATTCACCAAATAAATTTCCTATTTCCCTTATGAAAGGAAAAAAAATTCCACACTTAAATCAAATCCTTGCTTTTCACAACTTTAATGATATCAGAAGCCTGGATAAATTTAATTTTAATAAAAATGAGAAAAAATTTTTGTTAAAAATGTTTCCAAGTAATGTAAAACGTCCTTATTGCATTTAAAAATTTAACTGTTACTTGTGTTTATGTGTAATCATAGTAAATCTGGGTTATTAATTAATTTGGATTTATTATTGCTATCAAAACATATGCATAATTTGAAATTCATTTACTATAAATATTGTATATAAACTTTTAACTTTTTTTTTTACATCTATAAACAATTTGGGAGTGCTCAAGTATTAAATTTTATCGGCTGAAAATATTTTTTAATGATTAATCATTTCGTCATTTTCTTAAATGCCAAGTGAGCAAATTCTTTTTGAAAAAGCAAGACATTTAAAAATATTATTATTTAATTGGTATAAAATGTTCAAGCATGATAAGAAATTTCTTATATAATCTCTTTTATGTAATGATCAAATTGGAAAAATTGATATTTGTTAATCCTCATTAAACAATGAGGCAATATTGGCTAAATTCCTATACAATTCGATTTGTGTCAAGCAAGTTTAAGGTCACATCTCTATATTCCAGAAACATTTCCATGTGCTCCAAAAGGTTTTTTCAGAAAGCCATTTCTTTTTAAAACATTTCCTGAAATATTAATACATATTTTTTATTCACAAACACTTTCAATAATCAGATAAATAAATAAAAGGTTAAGCAAAAACCGAAAGAATAATGGCTAAGTTCAAAAATCCAAATGTTTTAATTGTTGCCCATTATGATACTAAGGTAGTTCTTTAAAATTTGTATTTATCCCCCATTGCAGTTAAGTTTTTTAACCACTCTTAAGCAACAGGTGATTGTTTCATTTCTGTGCTCACTTCTATCAGATGCAGTGCTGAGAAACGATCTTAATTTCATTCCGTATGATTCGAAAATATGTCTCGCTTTCTTATTTGTACTGTTAATGAAAGCAGGCAAAATAGTGTGGTTTGTAAAAGTCTTGTAACACTTTTTAGGCTATGAATTATATGGTATTAATTACCTAGAACTAAAAATAATATTCTAAAGACTAAATAAAACTGGTAAGCATTAAGGAATGCATTTATGAGAAGTACTTCAGTTTATCTCATGTTTTCAGAACACATTGACATTTATGACATCTTTAAATGATAAAGCAGTTGAAGTAAAAATATAACATTGTTTTGTGAAAAGATAATTATTGAAAAAAAAATGAACAAATCTAATTCCTGCTATGGTAAAACACTATCTTATTTTTTTTTCCTAATGTGCACATCTACATGCGTTAAATATGATGAACCAAATAAACAAAACTTCCCCCTTGAAATAAACTGGAGAATATATTAAACTCGGAAAGGGAACATTTCTTTGAATTGTATTTTATCTCAAATTTGAACCCCTCTCTTAGCGGCTTGACAACCTATTTAGGGGAAGTGCAGCTTGTCCTTTTTGGACCTTGCGCCACAAAACCCAACCAACGACAACCTTTATAGGGGCCAAAGCCTATAGTACCCGTATGTATTTTCATAACCAAGGACCCTGTGGAGTGGGAATCCTGTTCCTGTTATAGATGATCAGCTTAAAGCAAACCCCCAGCGTTTAGTTCCCAAGCTCGCTTGGTACTCAGTTTTATCTACCCATTGAAAGGCTAAAACAACATTTCCCAGCTGAGGATCAGACTTGTGCTACTGCTACACCCCTGGCTTCTTAACAGATTTTAACCATATTAACAAAATAGTAAGGCCTGGTAAAACAATTGAAAAAAAACGAAATAACTTCTTTGATTTATTCTTATAATAATTCTGCATGGTAAGGGTTTATTTGATTTTATAAGTAAATTGCCCTTCTGAAAAATATAGAAATTGTAGACCTCACTCTTGAACATTTTTAAGTACTGTAAGATTCATATCCTAAAATCTTGTACATATTCTTGTTAATGACCGTCAATAAATATATAACTTTTTTCATCGGGATAATTTATGAGTATATAAAAAATCAACATAAAATTTTCTACTATCAATGATATCAGTTACATAAGGATAAGAAATCAAACTAAATAACAAAAATGTACATTCGTACTTTATTTATGACTGCATTAGAAAATTTTGTTTTAGGAGCTGAAAAATATTTTCCTTCATTAAGAACAATTTAAAATTGCGTAGGTATTCAATACATTTAATATACACTGGTGTGCAAAACTTATGCAACAATGTAAATTTTAAGCAGATAGCCATAAAATTGCATAAAAGGAGCTCTTGCGATCAGTACAATGAACATGTAATTCAGTAGAAAGGTCATGCGTATGCAAATATCAGTGGCAAAACGTCAGAAGTAATGTGAGCATATGCAAAACGCGTGCTCTCGGCGCACGCAGTTTAAGCCTACAGTAAAAGAAAGAACAATTAACGACTTGTTTCTAGTGCAAGTGAGTGTGTCCGTGAAATATGGCTAGATGAAATAACCTGGGAGCTTCACACGTGGAAGAATGATTAGAAAACTGGAGGAGGGGCTTAGTGTGACCAGCGTAGCTGAAGAGTTCTGAATCAACAAAAGTGTCGTTTCGCGGACTTGGAAAGCCTTCAGAACCACAGGTACAGCTGTTCGAAATGTTGGTGGTGGCCGACCCAGGAAAACAACTGCAGTGAATGACCGCTATATAGTCTTGCAATCGAAAAAAATCTGAAACCAGTCAGCAAGCGCATTTGCTCAACAACGGGACGACAAGTGTCGTGGTTTACTGTGACTAGATGCCTTTACAAAGGTGGCCTATTCGCCTGCCGTCCCGAACGCTTCGTTCCGTTGGCAGCTCGGCACCGTTTAGAGTGGTACAAAGAGTACAAAAACTGGACATCTGATCAATGGAGTTGCGTCCTCTTCACAGAAAGTCGTTTCAGTGCCACAAGCGATTCTTAACGCCAGATGATTTGAAGAGAGGTTGGGACACGGTTTCATCTTTATAACATAACGGAAAAATACTGTTATGGTGGTTCTGGAGTTCTCTGGGGAGGCATCTTGCTGAACGGGCGGACTGAGCTCCACGTTTTTGACAGAGGTTCTGTAACCGGAGATCGATATTGTAGGAGGTAATCCTTCCCCATGTGTGTCTGATTAGGTGCCATTGGAACAGATTTCATTTTTTTGGATGACAATGCACGGCCACATCGGACTCGTGCTGTTCATCAACTATTGGAAAGTGAAGACATCACCCGAATGGATTGGCCAGCATCCTCTCCTGATTTAAATCTCATAGAACGTGTGGGATGCTTTGGGAAGACGCATTGCAACACAATTGCATCCCCCGGGGGAACACGCAGCAACAGAAACAGATGCTGATTGAGGAATGGGCACTCTTACCGCAAGAACTGCTGGACAATCTGGTGCTGAGTATGGGGAGACGATGCGAAGCAACCATTGCAGTAAGGGGAGGGCATATCCTATACTAAGGAACATCTGTTTGTTATTGTTCCTCTTGGACAGATGATCTTGTGCAGGGATACTGTGAGTGCAATAAAGCCTATTTTTGTTTGATTCCATACTGTATGCATTGTATTCATTTTCGTACGACTATGCTTTCGTCATCATTTAAGTACAAGATGATGTGTCTCATGTCTGAATTTCATGTCTCTCAGATGATTTCTCGCGGAGTGGCAGAAAAACCACCTGTTGCTTAAGTTTTGCACACCAGTGTAAGTAGTAGATGGTGAAATTTTTTCTCTTAAATGAAAGGAACAAATCCATTAAAAAATTTGACCTATGAATTCTGCTAAAATTCGATATAAAAGTACTGCAAAATATTGAAGTACTACATATTACTTTTTAATAATTAGTACATAAACCAGTTTATGTATTATTATTGTAATAACTATAGCAGGAATAAAATTACAAGGAAAAATCTATAATAGTTTTTTTTTATCAGCTATTTGATATGCATACTTGTACCTTGAACTTTGCATCCAAAGTTACGAATGAGAAATCACCACACTAATTTCCTGTCTTTGAAGAACTTATTTATACTGTGTTCATCTAATAAAATTATACTTGTTATCGTTTGAAAATATATTTAAAACTTAAAATAATAAGTATTGCAAAATAAAAAAGAAATTAAACTCATTCTACCAAAAATTTTTGCTATTTTATTTAGAGAAAAATGTTTTTATGCCTTTATTAATATTGTAACATTACATTAAGCTGTACCCCAAGAACACATTCAGTTTCTTTGATTTAAACCACAGAAGTCAATAAATTTAATCACTTGATATTTGGTCAACATGTTATCTACAAAATAAACTTTGTTGAGATGTCTCTTGTCTATCTGGGTGTTGCAATTTGGGTAGCCAGCAGTGTTAGAGTTGCATTTTAATCTGAGGAACAGAAAAGATTCACACACACACAAATATTGATATAAGCAGTGCAGGAATACCAATAAACAATAACAAATGTTTCACAATCATATTTATTATTATTTAGGGAAAAAGGATCTGAGCATTTTCAACTGTGATGTTGTGTATATAACAAGTGCATACACAACTGTCAAATGCAAGAGTTGCCATATTTGGGCATAGATCATTGAGATTTATCATTAGATGAGGTGCAAGACAGCGGAAGTTCTCACCTCGATTTAAGGGAGCCATAGCCAGGCCACAAATTTGTAAATGACTGAATGAAACATGCATCGCGAGAAAAGCTGAGAGTCTTGCGAAAATCATATGAGACCAAATGAAGTCACTAATGTCTTAGCTGCGTGAAAAAATGGTTGGAGCATGAAACAATTCTGGATTTCGAGCAGGTTCAAAATATCTAGCAACATTCCGCCAGGAAGCGCTAATTTTTTCACTTTTCGCTAAAAAAATTGCATTACCAAGTGCTGAAAATTTGCAATTTATATTATATAATAAAATGGAAAATCCAATGAAATACAGATTGTAATTTGAAGAGAAAAAATTACATATAAATCTTTATAGAGATAACAGTAATTTTTTTAAATATTGTTATTTGTAATTTACAGAATGGTATTAAAACATTCTTCATCCATTCTAATCCAGTTACTAAAATATAAAAAACATTAATTGTATGTTTAATTGTTAATTCTCATCTATACTTGTATAGATTAATTAATATATTATATATTTTTAAGTAAAACATGTGTAGATATAGTTTAATTGAACTCTTTTATATGCCACAAACAATGATGTACTTACAAATAATAAAAAAATGTAATGTTCTTATTTATTAAAACGTTAGATATTTTTATTTTATACGTTTATTTTAATACAAATATAAATCATACTTATCGATAATAATGAATATTTTCTAGCCTTAATTCTTGTATCAAATTTTTCATAAAACTTTTTTCTTGTCTTCTGATTCATTTCTTACTGGACCTCTTGTACTTCTGTTTCTCTTTTCCGTCAAATTTTTGCTATTCTTTTGGTTTAGCAAATAGTTTGCTGCACACACGATAACAGTAGTTGCAGCAAGTTATTAATTTACTATCCATTTTATTAAAAGAAATTCAATACTCGAAAAAAGAAAAAAAAAATGTTAAAGAATGGATACAATCGGAAATGGGACCGAAATGTAAACAAATTCTCATTGATTCAAAATATCCATGCGAAATATAAAAACGTTTTAGCTACATCGCACTACCGAATCGACGAGACGGCATTTGTATGCTATAACAAGACGGCGTCTCCATATGATTGTCTGCCGAATTTGCGGCCTACCTTAAACTCTTTTATTATTAGGTCTGACGTGCGTGAAGTGGCTTTGTCTTGCTAAAATTTGGTTCCGTATCTCCAGAAAACAATATAAGGACTATTTTTAGACTTTTTAGACATTTTCGGATTCATAGGAATCGTCTAACTCTGATAGACGGTCACGAGATTAGAAACAACAACAGTATAAGCAATTATATTTCCAGGTATACTTTGGAATTGATGATTTAGGTAAAAAATGGTTCTATCGCTGTTGAAATAATTTTACGAAATAAGTTTCGAAAAATAAAGAAATAAATTATTTGAAAGAAATAAATGACTTATACCCAAATTATTTGTGCAGAATCAGAATAAAATTACTAATGATGATTACTCGAACTCATGTTTAAAAAACTAGCTTTATCATTTAGAAAGCAGTAAAAACTATCCTTGAACATTAAATATAGGCATATTAAATAAGTAATGATGTCTAAAGAATTGCTACTTGTAAATATAGCTATGGATAATTCAAAAACAAATGAATACTTTTTTTAATGTGATCACCTTGTATTTCTTGATTGTGCATGTATATGTGTTATCGTTACTTTAAATTTCTTAGGCCAGCCGCAAACTATCGGCGATTTCGCCGGAAATACCTAGCAGAGCGAAATTACCGTGAATTCACCGCCGAAGGAATGGGAGGTAACTATGACGTAGTGTTTGACGTCATCGTTCTGTTCAACCAATGAAACTTTTATTTACATTATATTGAAATCTTGTTTTGAATGAGATCGACATCTGAATTTACTCATTAAATTGTAATGCATTCCTAACTGTTTAAAAATTTTATTAAATTTATGGAAGACATTAAATATTGAAATACCACGAGGTTAAATTAAATGCGAGAACAAAGAATAGCAAAAACGTAAATCGAAATTCCCACTGTCGCCGGAACCCTGCCAGATATATTTAACATGCTTGAAAACAAAAAGTGTTGCTCGGAACGCCTATTTTATGACGTTTTCTGACGTCAACCCTTCGCCGTGTTTTCGCCCAGTGTTGCCCAGTGTCGCCGAGCTTCGCCGGCGTCAGTTTTCCGGCGAAATCGCCGATAGTTTGCGGCTGGCCTTATCAACACTGCATTCTGCAATTCAATAGAAAGAATTTTTATAAGAAAATAATTTACTTAAAAACAATCACGTGAAATGATTATTATGTCAATATATGAAGAGGCAATTTTTGTGTTGAATATAATACAATTAAATATTGATTATTCTAATTTATATAATCGAAAAGCCTCACAATCTTTTAAAAAACTGGTTGTTCTTTTTTCTTTCTAAATATTTGACTCCAATTTTTTACTGATCCCGAGAAAATTGAGGTTTTATTAAGTAAATATTTTTTTCATATGCCTTTAAGGAAATATTGAATAAATATACTGCATAGGAAATTGCAATTTTTATATTAACTCATCATGAGTATTGGAAAAGAAATTTTTGTCATAACTTATAAGTTAAAAAAATATCTTTGTAAAGAATTGTAACATAGATTCTATTAAATTTAATTTCAAATTAACATTTTGAAGTTTAACTCTGGGAAATAAGTCTGCAGGATACAAATGAAAAAACGCGCATAGACAGTGATTGTCATGGATTATTAACTGTATTTGTAACTTTCATTTCAACTTTCTATCAGCGCTATTGTTGATGTTCATGGCAGAGTATTGAGAAGGAATTGATATATTTTTTATATCTTAATTAATCGAGAACATCATACAATAATTAAAGATACCAATATGACTGAACAACTTAATTTAAGAGGAACTTTAAGGGGTCATAATAATTGGGTTACTCAAATTGCAACAAACCCTAAATTTCCTGATATGATTTTGTCATCATCTAGAGGTAAATTTGAGTTTTATTTCTTCTATCCAAAAGTGCTTAATATTATATTTTGCTAATTTATTGAATTTCTAATGAATAGTTTTCTTTGATAACTTATATGTTCATGTGTAAAATGATTTTAGTTAACATGAATTTAAAATGTTCAATCGTATGTATCGTGGCATTTGATTTTGCATTTATTATTGTATTTAAAAGGAAATAAGTAAATAAAATTTCTCTAACTATATTTAAATATATCTTACAATCCTCACTAATGTTTTTTATTGTGATATTTTTCTTTTCCTATTTTCTTGGGAATTCTCTATTCTTCGTGAACTTATTTCAGATGTTCGTTTGCTTTTTATAGTTTTCTAAAATCGTCAGACTAACAATACACATGTGAAATAATCTGCATTTATCATGTACATCTATTCATTTCTTACTGATATTTACCAATATATTTTTCTTGATCTTCACAATTTATATAAATTTGAACGTGTCCTACATTTTTGAAGTCATATATATGTAACGTTTCAAAATTCACCCGTATTGTGATATTAAGAATATTAAAGATTTGATAACAATTATTAAAACAAAAGTATTTAATTCTGGAAATATTCTTGAAATATTATTTTAAAGTTTGTCATAATTTTAAATGTTTTCAGTCTGTATTACTTAATGAAATATGTTGAATTTTTATTTTATAGATAAAACTTTAATTAGCTGGAAGTTGACCCGAGATGATACAAATTATGGGATACCTCAAAAGCGCTTACATGGTCATGGACATTTTGTGACTGATGTTGTTATGTCATCTGATGGACAGTATGCTTTGTCTTGCTCCTGGGACAAAACTCTTCGTCTTTGGGATTTGGCATAGTAAGATTTTAATTTATGAATTTAAAATTGCTTATCCATTTTTTATGTCATGACACTTATAAAATATTCTGATTCAAATAATTTAACATTCATGTTTAGGCAATATTAAGAAATGTTTAGTAAACTGTTAATTTGTTCAGGTATTTATTTGGGTAGTTCAAGGATTTCTAATAGGGTTATTAAAATTTGGTTTACAACTTTATTTTACATATTTTATAAAATTACTTACTTTAAAACAAATATAAAATAACTACAAATCAATACTATCAGTGCTGTTCGATGAGATTTACTATATGGTCACCTTTGGTGTGATTTATCCACATTTGGCTATAAAATGTTTTATTTGCAACCAGCTCCAACCAATCCCAGATAAAGAATTTAGGTAACTCTAATCGACTGAATGTAACTGCCATAATTAATTTAAATTCTACCACAATAAACAATGCAATGTTTTATCTTAGGCTCCCATGTTCTGTTAGTAATATTTTTGTGATGGTTGCTGAATGCGAGATGTCTAAGGTAAGTACGAGAATGTTCGGAGAGAATGATGTTATGTGGTATGATGAGAATGTTAATGTAAGGTATTTATATGAATTGCATTAAAGGAAGGAGAAAAGGAAATTTTATATGAAAGCATATTTGATTGCAAATAGATATGAGTGCTGTAAATGTTATGAGGATTTGAAAGGAATGATAAAAGAAATAGTGGTGTGTGTGAGTGTGAATGGAGGTGTTAATCCAGGATGTAAGCTAAAACCCGTGACGTTAAAAGGAGTGTGAGGAAGGGTTTTTTGTGACCAGCAGCAAAGAAAAGAGACGTATGTTTATTGTTCAATATTTACGATTTCCACAGTTATGTTGTCATTTTTTCACACAGGCAATATTTTTCAATATGCTGTTTTTTTTAGATCTTGCTTTTACAAATTGGGGACTTTTGGTGAGATTTTGAAAAAGTCGTCAAGGGTGACCATACATTATTTTTTTTGTTAAATCTTATAATAAATTTTTTTTTTAATCGAATAAATATGTTTTCCAAAATATGCTTAAAAAATTCTTAGCACATATTAACAACTCTATAAATCTAAATCAATGATGTAAACAGAATAAATTTCTATAAATTTTTAATTGGCCCACTTTAAAAAAGCAGCTGATGCAGTATAGCCTAGGGTGGGAGAAGAGATAATAAAGCTAAAGTAATGAAGGAAAAACATTTATTTCCTTGAAACTGTTGCTTTTAATTCCATTGAAATGTTTAAAAAATGTATTTCTTAAATATTTTGACTATTATGAGCATTTGTAAGTTTTGTAGTAGTGTACAAATGAAAATGAACTGTTGTGCAATTACAATTTGTGTTCCTGAAATCTTGTATACTTTTGTGAATAGATACAAATTTATAATGCCTCTTTTTTATTTTATATACTGTATGTTACGTAAAAATATCAAAATCTTCTAAATGGTGTGTGTAAAATTATGAACACTTTGTTGCTGATACACTACTTAATGCTCTAAATTATGTCTATACATTAGGAATGTGGTTCAATATTCAAACAAGAACAATAGTTCATTAATCTGCAATAACTAAAATTTCTTTTTTTGGTTAATCTGCGCTTTAGGTCCCCTACTTCGCCAACACATAAATTTGATGCGTTTTCTCGCGCATGTTCATTAATTACTCGTTTGTTTTAGCCTTTTCATTGGTCACTAATTAAATTTCGTTTTAAAATAGAGGTAGAATTTTCGCCATGGCATTGGTGTTTTTGAAAACGTGCCAAGGAGGGGACTTAAAGCGCATTTTCACCCTTTTTTTAAACACTTGGATTAAAAATTAAAATTAATGAATATTTTCCTGAGTAATTAATTTTAGTAAATCTTACCATTAGTTTTGTTATTCTGGTCTTAATTTTTGAGCTAATAGCTGAATGGATAGGACTCTAGTGTTTGGCTCAACGTTTGAATCCAAACTTTGGCTTGGATGTTGTTAGTGATTCGGAACCCACTTTGAACCATAGGTCCTAGAATTAGTCCTTGTGTACAAAAAATGATTGGAGTGACAAAACAAATCAAACCTGTTATTTTTTTTTGAGAGAGAAATTCAAAATTTATTCATCGTGCTAGAGCAAAGTTAGTAATAACTATAAAAATAGCTTAAATTCTGTACAATAATTTTAAAGTAAAATTTATACTAATTGATTATATTGAACATTTATGTCTTATTGATCTTCGTTTCACAGTAAAAGTTTACAGAGACCAATATATAAAATGACTACTAAGTGTATGCGTGAAACTGAACACAATAGAATTGTGTTCAGTTTCACGCATACACTTAGTAACCATTTTATATATTGGTCTCTGTAAACTTTTACTGTGAAACAAAGATCGTTATAGATCTAAAATTACTATCTTTTCTATAAAGTACAATAGTGTTGTAATAAAGTCTCATATATGAATTTAGTTGAATATTAAGTTCATAAAAATTAATTTAATTGCTTAAAATTGTTTTTTAATAGCTTATTTGTTATTAAAGCATGGTATTCTAATCAAAAAAAAGTTTTAAATTGTTGTAGTTGTAGTATTACATAAAAGTGTTTAATATTATTTGATTGCTAAGATCATTGAATTATTTGGATTGCAATAAAGTGAAAAAGCAAGTTAACTTACGACTTCAGCATGTAGATTGAGGCCACAATGTTTCTGATGTTTGTAAGAACTTCGGATCATCTAATCACAATTTGCAAAAAAATATTTCTATTCGTTAAAAAAATTACTTGTACCCCAAAAGATGAGTATACTTATAACAATGTTACGTGTTGAATTGACTATATTATGGAAAAGTGATTAAGCTAAGCTATAATAAAAAAATTTTCTGTGCTGAATAAGGCTCACTGCTTAATTTTTTAGAATATGAAAGAAATATTTGAAAGAAGTCTTTTTCCATAAATTGGAAATAAATCAAACATGCATCCCGTGAGGAGTGCGTAAGAATAAAATATATGAAAGATTATTACATATAGGCAAATATATTTCTTGTGCCTTGTGGTAAAAAATAAATATGAACTATTTAAAAAAATATTATTATAAAAATGCCAATATTGTGTTTTTAATAATAAACTTGCGTGTGATGGAGCTTTAATAAATGAATTTTCTTCTTTTTAAGTGGTAAAACTACTAGAAGATTTGAAGATCATACAAAAGATGTGTTGAGTGTTGCATTCTCTGCTGACAACAGGCAAATTGTCTCTGGTTCCAGGGATAAAACTATTAAATTATGGAACACCTTGGCTCAATGCAAATATACTATCCAGGTATTTTTAAAAATTTTTTCACTAATGTGCTGCCATGTTAACTTTATAAAAGCTACAGTTTTGACTGATATTCATATGGTAATAATACCATATGTGTGGTATAATAACAAAGCTAGAAAGCCTCATATGTTTTAAGATATTTGTCATTTATTTTGAATACTTATTTTTAACAAAATTTGTATCATACTAAATAAAATTTATGCTCTTTCTTAAATACCTATTTTGCTATTTTTTAAATACATTTTAATGGCCCTTTGAGATTTTGAAATTTTCGTAAATGATAGCCATTAGTAGAAATATTTTTAGTATTATAAAAAATTGAATAATTGTCAGATATGTTACATGAAAAAAAGAATTACATAAAAAGTTAAGAAAAATGTTACATAAAAAGTAATTCATGTTTTTTTAATGTATTTGTTTTTCAAGACAACTTTTCTTCATGAGTGTCATTTCATTGTATGGCAATAATTTTTATAAAGGATACAATTATAATGCTTATTAAGTCTTATTCTGCAAATCTGATTTAAAATCGAGAACAGCTTTTCTTTGCTTTTAAAATTTTTCTGCAGTAAAAAATTAAATTCTGAGTCTTGCATGATATGTTTTTTTATATTTTAAAAATTTTTTATGCCGTCATTATTATAATATAATAATTTGCTTGCCAATATTTAAATCTCATGATATTATTTGATTTGTATAATTATTTTTACTTTAAGTAACAGTTGATAAACATACAAGATTAATATAAATCTTAAAAAATGCAATGTCAATGAACCATTGGTGGTTCATATTCTGGCTGTTGATTTCCAATTTTATATATTATTGCAAAGGTCATTGAATGTTTGTACTGATTATGGTATTTTGAAGATATGAAATTGATATTTTTAAAGATTTAAATGTTACAGAAATTGTATTATTTATATTGAAAGATAGTTCTACTCTAAATTTCATGACTGAGAAACTAATGCTCTGAGCTCAAATAAGTGGATATGTTTGATTCCATGCAAAATTGGTTTTTTGTAGACTGTGTAGTGATGGGAGCCAATTTAAATTAGTGTATCTTTTAAAATTAAATTTAATGTTTGATTTACTTTCTAAGATAAATGTTTAATCTACATCAAGGAAGGAAGATAGAGTTTTAAAATTAAAATTTAGGGAATTTCAATAAATACATATTGTAATTGTACTTGTATACTTGTAATTGATTTTGTTTTGTTATTTTATTTCACTTATGTACTATATTTTGCGAATCTATTGATTATAATATGATTTTCACTCAGTTATCCTGTTAAAGGTGTTGGAATGAAGTGGGGATTTTTTTACGAAGTTAAAAACAAAATTTTCTAACTTCAGTGAATGAAAGTTATGCCCCATATTTTTAATGTTTGCTTTATTAAGATATTTAACTTGACTGTTTTCACATAGATCTTGGAATTATTTATTTGAAGCAAAAAATTTACTTATTTAGTTATTTTTATAAATTTTAATGAATTTAAATCTGTGCTGGCAGCCAAATAACTATTGCAGTGACCTTTCATTCAACAGTTTGTGGATACAAAGCCAGTCTTAGTCTTGGATGTTTGTGGTGATTTGGAATCCACTTTTAACTGTAGATTATAAATTAACTGTAGATCCAATTAACCCTAACAACAAACGGATAAATTTTAATGAATTTAAAAGATGTGTATAATATAGTCTTTGCTGATTGCTATTCTATCCTTACAAATATTTTTATTCTTCTAATATTGCAGCTTTTCTATTTTATAGGAAGATGGCCATTCAGATTGGGTCTCATGTGTTAGATTTTCTCCTAACAATAACAACCCAATCATTGTATCTTGTGGCTGGGATCGTTATGTAAAGGTATGTATTTAAACTGATTAGATTATTGATAAATCTAATTCCAATAATTGCTTGCTCCTTTTTAAAGACTATTAAGCAATTTAATTCTAATACTTAAATACATTTCTAGGTTTGGAATCTTACAAACTGTCGTCTAAAAACAAATCATATTGGTCACCATGGTTATTTGAATACTGTTACTGTATCACCTGATGGCTCATTATGTGCATCTGGTGGAAAGGTATTTGTTAATCTTCACTTTTATTTACTATATATATATTACAATCATCTTGATTAAATTTACTTTTTAAATAACATAAAGATGTATACTTTGAAATTCTTATATATTTAAATTTTTGTTATGTTTGCTTTGTGAATTTTTTAGAGAACATTTTTTGTCTTTATTCAAACTCTTGTTATGCAATCAGAAATTGGATGACTTGTATCTCCTAAATTGTAATTTGAAGCCATGGATTTCATCTTTTGGCTATAATAGTACAGTTTAAATTCAACAATAAAATGGTTTTCATCAAATCAGCTTTTCAAAATTTTGTATACATAGTAACGAAACAGATCTAAGTGAATGCAGGGTTTAATTGTGTTTGCAATTTTCTTAATTTTTATATTTAATCGTTTATTGATTCAATCCTAATATATTCAAGTGAAAAGTTTGTCCCAAGTAATTGCTTTGTTATAGAAATTAATTTTTTCCTCCTATAACAAAGTTATAGGAGGAAAATATTCCTCCTATAACAAAGTTCTTTCATTTGATTTTATAAAAAATGAAAAGTCTCTATATGCATGTTTTTCCACTTGGTTCTTTATTTTTTCTATTATTCACAGCTGTTCCTTCAACTTAAATTTCAAAATCTTTTCAGTAAACTTGTTCTCTCTTAGCTACTTGCAAGGAATTAGATTTTGTTTATAAAACTATGAATACAATTATTAAAAAAGATGTGTGTCTTGTATTATT
The DNA here is from genome assembly GCA_026290005.1 of Latrodectus geometricus. Classification (NCBI taxonomy): domain Eukaryota; kingdom Metazoa; phylum Arthropoda; class Arachnida; order Araneae; family Theridiidae; genus Latrodectus; species Latrodectus geometricus. The sequence continues at coordinate 168,151 of JAPDSC010032689.1, forward strand.
CATCGCCAGCCAAGTTGTCCATAATTTTAAAAATTCACAGATAAAGATGGTATAGGTTCCTAAATAAACTTATTAAGTGGACATAAGATATTACACATTTACTGAGAAACTGTTCTGATAAAAATGATGAAAGACAATCTTTGAATCTGTTTTTTAATATTGTGAAAAGTAAAGAACTATAATTTGACTCAATTTCCAGCATTCTATGCATATTCTAAAAATATTTACTACTCAAAATAATGAACATGAAAATTGTACATCAAATAATTTTGATTTTGGATCAGAAATTTAAAAATTTACTGTATTTTTGTTTAAAAAAAAATCTGTTATTTGTTCAATGAATCGGCAGATAGTTCCTATGTGGTTTTGTTTATCTTTGAGAACTGTTGATTTATGTTTTTCTGGAACTAACAGGACATTTATGAAAAATTTATGCTAAATTATTCATTTATCTACTAATATTGCATAAAAATTGAATTCCAAATTAGTTTTTTTTTAACTATTTATAAAATAATCGATATTGAAAAATGAACTTGTAACTTCCATATTTTGAACAAATGCAGCATATTATCTGCAAGACCTTTTTTCGAGTAAAAAAAAAAGAAACTTTGCATAATCCACAGCAGTTTCTTTTCGACAATAATTGAATATATATAATGCTGATAATGTGGGTGTCACATAAAATAAAAAATACACAGCAAATTTAAAAGTATATTAAAATGTGCTGGAAAAACATGAAAAAGATCTGTTTAGATTCACCTCATTGCAAAATGCAATAAACTAAGAGGAAAGTACAAGACCACTCCAGCAATAATTCTGAGAAGATTCAAATAGTTAGATTGTTAATTTCTAATTTTTAAAGCAAGGTAAAACACAATTTGAAAATGAAATTTGTTTCTCATTAATGATTAAATGAAAGAAATTATTTTCAAATTCCATATTGAATACATTTTTTTTTGTACCGCACATACTTTGTTTTTCACTTCATGTTAACATTATCGTTGCCATTTTTTATTTACTCTCCCCATAGCTTTTAATTTAAAATTTATTTGGGAAAAAAAAATGTTTTTATGATTTCATATGACGCTATATGAATTTGAATATTTTCAGAATGAAACAGCACATACCAATTACAAAATACAAAATGACATTAGCAAATTGCATTTGTAATACCTTTCCAAGGAACCAAATTGGTTCTTGAACCTAATTGGACATGGCCGACTTATTTCAGCAATGTAATGGTGCCACCTGTTATTTATCTTATAAAACAAACAGCATTTTTTCTTTCAAAACGTTGTGTAAGCTTTTATGATTGAAAATGTTTTTTTATCAGATTATCTGTGGAAGCATATAATATGCGCAATGAAACTCTAAATGTTTTTTGTATGTAATCCACAGATTATATACAAGAAAATACGGTAATCACATTTGAATTTAGAAATTTTCAATTATAAATGTTTTTCTAATTTTAGTTAAAAACTAAGCTGAAATAAATGCTGAATTTATTTAATGAGCTAGTGGAAATGATTTATTTAATTTGTTAAAAAGTATTAGTATTTTTCAGAATTTTCTTTTGACTTTGAAAAAGTACTTGAAAGTTATATTCAGAGTTTTATTAATTTTAGAATTTTAGTTACTATTAATTGTAGAGCTTTAAATGCTAGAATTTAATGGTATTGGATAAAGCAGTGCAGAACTCGTGCCTATATAGTAACTGCTGTAGTTTCTATTGAACAGCTTGTGGGTTTGATTCCTGCTGCCAATGTAGATATTTGATGTGATTTAAAATCCACTTAAAACTGCAAGTCACAGTCAAATTAGCCAAAATGTGTGCTGAAATTAATTGTAGACTAACAAAGAATAAAATTTGCTTATTGTAAGTTTTATAGTGTTAATCATCTATTAGAGATATTTTTGTCCTTAAAATACCTTATCGTTAGTACCTTATATTTCACTAGTTAGTAATTTTATTGTTTTAGTGATAATATTTTAAATGCTATTTAAAATTTAACTAGGAACTTAGAACGGGCTTGTTAGTTTACTCATTATAAAGTGAAATTTTTGATTCTTGTAAATTATATTTGAAGCTATTTAAAGCTGTGATACTTTTTTAAATGTCAAATATTTCTTATGAACAATGATTATTAAATTTATAAAATATAAAAAATCCTTAAAAATATTTAATATTTATTTGTGCATTTTTAAGCATTAATTGCCAGAATTAGATGTATATGGTCAAAGATTTGATTATTGGATCCTGAAATTGATGTAAGTCACTTAGTGTTCAAAGAATATTAAATATGCTGAAAATGCTTGAAAACTTTGTCATGCATTCTGTCTTGGTGATTTGGTTTAAGTAACACTCATCACTGCTGGCTGACCAAACTTATGTGGTCTCAAGCAGATAGAATACAAAAGAACAACTATGTTTATAGTGTGCAATATTTTTGTTCTTAGTTAATTTTTACATTCTGTTTTATCTGTCATTTCTATACTACCCATATCTATAATTAACTAACTCAATATTGTATACTAAGGTTTAATTTTGTTTTCTGCCTTTGAGTACCAAAAATTACTTGAATATACTATATTTTAAAAATGCTCTTAAAGATCAGTGGGGCTCTTTATACTAAAGATTTCTGAAACATTTTTACTTCATTATTTCTTAAGAGATAAAATAATGCAATTTATGCTGAAAAGAGATTCTTTAAGTTTAAAGTGATTTAACTATAAATTAGATTAATAATTTCTTAATTTGAAATTTATTCTACTCATGAAAAATTTTTGTTAAACTTCCATGCTACCCAAGTAATATAACTATGAATTTCTTTTTTGTTTAAAATAGGATTGCAAAGCTATGCTTTGGGATTTGAATGAAGGCAAACATCTCTACACTTTGGATCACACTGATATCATCAATGCCTTGTGCTTCAGTCCAAATCGTTACTGGTTATGTGTTGCTACTGGTCCAAGTATTAAAATCTGGGTAAGTTATATTTAAACATTGCTTTACTTAATGTTAATTCTATAATTTTTCCTAATCAGCATTTCTGGGAAAATTCTCACATAAATAAATTTAATTTTTGTTAGATTTTTAGTTAATTGCTGAAAAATTTCATAAATACTTATTCTTGATATTTGAACTTAAGTAATCCATTGTAAATTCAATAATTTATTGGACTTCATTTCTATTTATAGGATTTGGAAGGAAAAAATATGGTTGATGAATTGAGACCTGAAGTTATATCTAATAATGCAAAAGCAGAACCACCTCAATGTATATCAATGGCATGGTCTGCTGATGGTCAAACTTTGTTTGCAGGATACACGGACAATACAATAAGAGTTTGGGTCGTAAGCTCAGCAGCACGCTAATGTTGTGTACAAAAATTCAATAAAGAAAAAAAATATTGATTGTGGTACTTTAATTAGTCTTGTAATTATCATCTTCATTTTTTCAAATATAGAAATACATTTTAAGTGCATACATTTTTGAATCAACATTGTGCATTCCATAGTAGAAGTAAAGTTTAAACTATGCATTTTGAATATGAAAAATCTTGATCAAGGAAAAGTTGTCAAAAACCATTTTTAAGTTCAAAATAATGGATTATGTAAAAGTGTTTTCTTTCTGTAAATAATTCATATTTCTAGATGATTTTTTGAAATTTTGTTTTATATCGTAAATTTTAGTAAAAAATGGATTGTTTTTGTAGATTTATTATATTTTATAATCTCTTTAAAATTAGTATTTTTACATTAACCTTTTCGCGCGTACTATCACGTATACGTGCGAGCAAAAAACATTCCTCGGCTGACACACAGGCATGACAGAACCTTTTCTTTTTCACCCAAGCTGTCACAGATTTGTGCCAGTGTCCTAGAATATTTTAAAAACTAAAATTTTGTATAATATGGCATTGTATTTCCATATGGTTTCAGATACATATGGACAATTTTCAGATATATTTGACCTACTCGAAACGAGAGAAGCATGGCTCAATGACGGCTCTTCAAATTCGCACGTGGTATTTGTTTATTGTAAAAGGGAGTTTTATTTAAGCTAGAGCTTTTGTTATTTCGGTTTGCAGTGCAGTTTTTAGTGGAAAATTAGAGCTTGTAGACGTAAATTGTTTGTTTTTACCGTTTCAATGTCGAAAATAATATATAAAGATATGATTTAAGTAACACATTTAGTTTTCAGATGTATAATGTTAAGTCATTAAAGTAAGTAAAGAAAATAAAATGTGTAAAATATTTAAACAAATGACTAGAGTTACTAAAATATGTATAAATATATATATATATATAAAACATCCCGTTCAAATTCTATACAGAGCATTATTGAACAATGAGTTGATATTTCGGTAAATTTATGGATTTGGGCTTAACAAAAAAGCCTCCAGCGTTGGACAGTCACAATCTTTATTAAATCTATTTTAAGCTAAAATTAAAACGGCTTTATTAAAAATCGATTTTTCGTTACTCAACATTGGTAAATTTAAAAATGATTATAACTATTAAAGTATTGTGAAAAATTTTGTTATTTTTACTGATGTTAAATTATAATTGTAAAATGTATCTTGGAATTCTTTTCAATTATTTTAGGTAGCATGAATATGTTAAGTTATATCTTCATACTATATTATTGATAGTGATATTGTAATCAAGATAAAATTTTTATATTGAAGCTTACTATTTAAAATTTTAATTGTTTTCACAATTTAAAACAATATTTTTAAGAAAGTAAAAAGTTCATGAACATCGTATATATATATATATATATATATATATATATATAATATATATATATATAATATATATATATATATAATATATATATATATAATTCACACATACATATATACTACAAATTTTATTTTGTTAAAGATGAAAATTAAATATAAAAACAGTATCTGAGGTATGTAGAATTATATCACTAATTGTACACTTCATACTACTAATTGAAGAATGAGCACTTAGGTCTTCAGTTGAATAGTTCATGGATTCAATTCTTCATAAGTGGATGTTTAATTATTCGAGATAAGAATTTGAATACTTTTCCCGGTTATAATTTGCATCTTTTATAAGAGTTAAGACTGACAGATCAATTATGTGAACTATATTTGTGTAAAGTTATTAATAACCAAAACTTAATATGGATGAATGATGTCCTCTTGGATCTATATATTTTAGTTTTCGAAGTCGAAAATATTAAATTTCATGCATGTTTTATTACTAGATCATTCAGACTGAAATTTTCGTTTGAAAAGATGGTAATGTACACATTCCTTTTTCGATGCTAATTCTTAACAGTGTTTAAGAAAATTAAATTTGAAAATCATTGATCTGGATCTTAATTCAAAAATTATTTTACTTCAGTTAGAAAATGATTGGAAAGTAGAGATTCTAGGAAATGAGATATATTATACTGCTTGCATTTTTAAAATCAATTTTATCTCAATTGTTTGTGAATTTCATTTGTGTAAGTGGTCAGTGACTTACAAACCCTGTAAATTTTTATTTAGAATTTCAATTAGTTGGATTAATTTTGACTTTATATGAAATAATAAAAGATAATTTATGAATGGTTTAAAAAGTTAACTTTTTGAAATCAGCACTTAAGATTGTGTAGTCAGTTTAATATTTGGAATTTAAAAATCCTGCATGTATAAAATATGAGTAAAAGTTTTTTCTGATTTATTATACTCGTGGTTAAAAATCTATGCTTCGTGTGTTTTTCAATTTGGTTTTATGTGCCAGAGCTGATTGTATTTTAAAGATTAAATGATGCTTTTGCTTTTCCTTATAAACGTTTAATGTAAATTAACAATGTGTTGAGAAAGTAGGTGAACAGCTCTCTGACTTTTAGATTAATTTGCAATTCGTGTGTGGTTTGTATTGGTTGGAAATCTTAAATTGTAGGCTCTCTATAATTAACCTTCGTGTGCACTAAATGACCGTAGAGTAAAACACCAAACCATGAAATATTACTGCATGTTATTAATTAGTATCAGTAACAAATGTCTCTGATAAAGGAAAGATTCAATAAACTATTTGCGATTTTTAAAACATTTTGAACTTAAAATGGCAGTTTGTAAAAGTATTGTTATTCAGAAGCACCATATAATTGATGTTTTTATTCTAAAAAGTAAATACTGCTTCTAAATCGATTATAATCTATTATTGAAGCAATGGCTATTAGTTTCAGTAAAGAAAAATCATAAATATATAATAGAAAAGATCAAGCATTTGCTTATTTTTGCATACATTGAGTTATGGTTGAAAGCTAATTCAATATTTGAACCGTGTTTCATTTCATGAAGTATAAGTATTTGATTTTTTAGCCATAATATATAGTTTAACAGTAGAATAAGTTCATTAATGGATTTCTTGTAAGTAGTTTTTTTTTTTTTTTTTTTTTTGATAATCTATAAGTACCTAGAAATTAAAAAAATTTTTACATCTCAAAGAGATATTAAGTATTTCCAATATCCTGATCTCTCTATATAAAAATATTTGTGTGTAAACAATTTTTTATACTTGTAAACAATTATAATTTTTCAATTGCTGAATATATAGTCTGAAAACATTTTTTAATTTTCGTGAAAAGGGTTTATTTTTTAGAGATACAATTTTTTTACTCCGTGAAGTATAGCTATATATTAAAATATGTACTTTATTAATTTTGAAATTTTATATAAGAATAAATATGATACCGATTATATTATACAATAAAAAAAAAAACATCTTTTATCTGTTATTCAAGAATATCAACATTTTTCCCTCATGTCAGACTATTTTTTACAAAAAAATTTTAATGTGGAAGTTTTATTCATTTATACATTTTGTACTTATAAATATATATAACTATTTAAGTACTTGATTATTGTATTAATATTTATGGATATGTATATTTTAGAATGAAAATTTTGTCAATGCGGTATCTTTGGGTTTCGTTTGCTCTCAAATGCGTCCTGGTTTCGATCACAAGATTTGCTGATAAATTATTTTAGGACATCATTTTAACTTCAATATTCTCCCACAGCTCAATAATGTTAACGATAAGAAGTATCTCAAACAAAATTTATATTACAATGTATTTTCAACTCACCATTGAGACCATTTTGATCAAAAATTAATCCATTAAATGAATGCGATTGGAATTCGTGTTGTATTCTCGATCATCAATCATTTACAATATATACACCATAATGCTATGAACTTCAAAATATTTTCCTATAATTAGAATGAATTTAATTTGAAGGAAAAATATCAGTGAGGTAGACGGAAGAACATAAATAGCAATATTATACTATATATACGAACACAGTATCGAACAGAGATTTTTCTCCGTTAAAAGAATTATCCTTAAAAATTCTTGAAGAAATTTGAAAAATATAAGACAAGATCAAAGCGATTTGCAGAAAAGTTCTAAATGGTTAAAATAAATGTTTTCTTTATAGAAACATTTTCTGACGTAATTAAATTGAAAACAGTTAAACAATTTAGAAAATAGAGAGAAATAACCTTTTTTTTCTTTAACAGTTCTAACTCAGATTAACAATCAATTCTCTGACTCTAAAAGGAAAATAGAGAAAAAATTGTGGATAAAAATTAATTTTTTTGGTAAATCTCTCTCTCTATGCATGAATTATGCTGTTAATTAACTGAAAACTTTAAAAACTATTTTTGCCAACGCTAGATGACGCCACTTTGTACCAACCGTTAATATTAAAAATTCTTTTCAAAATCTCGCTATGCTTTCTACCGCAATATTTTTGTAGAAATTAAATAAAGTTTATCTCAAAAAATTTTTGTCATTTGCTTTTTTTGATTCACTTATAAATTAAATTTGTACTCTTGTTAAAAATAAGGTAAACTTTAATAAAAATTGAATCCTTTTATATTGGTTGTGATTTTGTCAAATGTGAGTTTGCAATATTAAGTTCAAACTATATAATAATTAAAAAAGTTCTAGGAGTTTATTGTATTTATTAAATTTAGTAATATTTACTCGTTTTATTTGCACACAGAATTTAATTGCTTACCTGAAAAATCAAGTGTAAGTAAATTCCTGAGAACCTGTTTTAAAAGCCTCGCCATAGCGTCATTTAATATAAAGCGTAATTCAATAAATATTGTAGGCAGGATATTTTCCATCACTTTGAGTTTCAGAAGTACATTAAAGATGGCCAGTTATAATTATTTCTTTAAGTAAAATGCTTTTTGGAAATGACTTAAATGATTTTTTGTAATTTAACCTTATGTTCCCTTTCATTACTCTATAAATTAAACGAAAAAAATCAACTATAGAAATTACTGTGGAATAAAAAATGTATATAACAAAGCACTTCTTCAAAGAACAGAAAAAAAGGTAAATATATTAGTTCGGGGAAAAAGTTATCCATTATTTTTTCGGTACACGTCTGTAGTGATCGCTATCTCGTGAGGTATCTATCAAACAATTTCAAATTTATGCTCATTGGAAAGGTGACATTTGACACTAAAATATTCTCTTGCGGTTTTTTGTTTGATTAATTCAGTTATGAGTACAAGGTTTTAAAAATAGAAGACAACAAACAGAAAATTCGATACATTTTAGTTTTTCTTTTATAATGGCGAAAATGCTAACCAGGTGGCTAAAATTGTGAAAGGTGTTTATCGTCCTATATATGACTGTAACAACCCGTTATGCACAATTTTGGTTTCGTCGATTCCGTTTGGGTATTTGGATGCTAAAGATGCACCTCGCATGGATACAACATCGTCGAGAATGTTTATAAAATATCAAAAATTATCAAACGTGACAGCCTGTCAGGAGTCGTAGCTTCGCACAAGACCTAAAAATCTACATGAAAACTGTTTTAAACCTTTTTACAAAGCGAATCTGATAGAAGTTACAAAAAGTTCACGTAAAAATAATGGATTTCTTTTTATTTAAAAAGATTTACACTCGTTTGGGCATTATTAAAGGCTGATTCTTAAGTTTTTAAGCAAATAATGGACTTTGTGTACACGTAAAAAAAGAAAAAATTACTAAAAATAATATATTAAATTAATTTCGCTTTTAACTAAGAATTTATTATACTATTTCTCAATTAAGTTTCTAATTTTGTATGCAGATTCATCTATTTTAATGTTTTACTTTGGTCTTTCAAAATAATGATAAAGTTTATTTTCTTCATAAACGGGAAGTTTATTTGCAGTGTATATAAATCAATGGATTTACTTATGTTCAAATTTCGCACTGTTGGTGAGAAATTCAGGAAAAGATAATGATTATTTTTTTCAAAAGAAAATTGTTAAAAGAATTCATAAGGATATTTTATGCAAACCATATATTACAAATTTGAAATCATATTTGAGATGAATAAGTTTTGTATTTTTAAGAAGATAATTAAATGAAAATAATATTTATTCTGCAACACTTATTTCTTACAAACCCACTAATTACCTATCAAACCTAAACAATCCGATTAAAAATATCAAAAGATAATTATTTTAATTGAGATTTGAGATTAATATTTATGAAATACTAATTAATTAATCTGTTTTTATATTTCACATATTGTTATAAATAAGTATCGATTTTTAAAAATACTTAACGAATAATCATGATGTGTATGTTTGCACAACATATATGTATATACAACATTGTACCAGTTTTAAGAAAATTACATAATTAAAATAAAAATAACAAAAATTTTTGAATAAGTAAATTATCTTAACCCTAATATATTAGGCAGTTGTTTATAATGAAAAATTGATCAAGTATATTTTACTGTTAAACACATCACATTTATTTATAAAAAATTAATGCAGTTATTTTTAATGAGCCATTTTTAGCTGCAAAATCTAATTTATGTGTAAGGATGTAGAAAAGTAAATATTAAGTAATTATTAAAAAATTAAAATTAAAAATGTAACTAAAAAATTCATAAGTAATTATTAAAGAATTGAAACTCAAAAATTCTGCACGTAAATGAGTTCAAGTTACCATAACATTTTTACATAGTTTAAAACGCAAATTCTGTGAAATTAATATTCGCTATGATACAGAAAATTATATCATAAACTAAACTAATAAAGTTGGGCATGAACATTTTTTGTTATTTATATTTGTGAGTTAAAAATAATTGGAACTTCTTGAAGAAAAACTGTTATTTTAGTATACAAAAGATAGTGAATTTAATTGTATTCTCTATCGTAAGTATTCATTCTGACGGCTTGTGCTCTTTTAACTTTCGCTGGTTCGACCTCTATTTCTCCTATAACATGGCGTGGAGAATTAAGGCTAAAGTGGTACGAGGAAATTAAAAATTAAGTATGTTATTGTTATTTTCTATAATTTATTTCTAAAGACACCTCAATACATTACAATATTTACGTGTATCCCACTACTCTTTATATGTCTAAATTCTAATTTTTGTTTTATTATTGCTATGTGGTTCCTCGAACTGAAGTTAGCAGTGACTGGAAAATCTAAGAAACCGAGAACTCTTAAAAGAACATCAGATTAGAAATTTATTTTACATTAGTTTTACCTAACAAAAGTATGGATTAATCGAATAATATTTAAAAAAAGTGGATTGAAGAAATGCTGATAATCCAAGTTAGAAAGTATCTGGAGTCTCAAAATTTATCAGCAAAAAGCAACATTAAAATTTCTGGCATAGAAGTTTTGGGAGAAATTTTTGACTGAATATTTAAAGAAATAAATTTACAAGAAATTACTAATTTTATTATTCATTTAATAAAAAGTATGTTGATATTACCCATTGTCTGTATCAATTGTTCTAATTCGTGTTTGCATTGATTTATTCTCTTTTTTCATAGTTTTGTGGATTATTCAATAATCTCTGGGGTAATATAACTGAATAAGTAATGAGTATGGAGTATATAAATAATCTCATTGTAGCAAAATTCTTTATTTACGATATATTGTGATCACAGATTAAAAAAATAAATTAAGCTATTCGATAACAAAATATACTTTGTAATGACAATGTCAAATTACCATTCAGTAGAATGTATCATCACCACTTGCAACTTCTGAAAAGTGATTATTGCAATTGAAAAACAAAATAATTCATTAATATTCTAACGAATGAGAAAGGTGTGTTATTCAATGGAAAATATCTATTTTATATGCCATCAGAAACTTTTCTGAAAAGAAAAAGCGATTAAGGAAAAATCGACCTTATGAAGTATAAAACTACTTCGTAAAAGGTTACATGTTCGCTCACTATTACTATTGGGGGGGGGGGAATGAGTGTTGTTTATAAAGTTCTTAACTTCATGTCTCTCGGGATAGTTGTTCGAAAGTTTCTACATTTTCTTCCTTGGGCTACTAGAATACGGTGCGCTACCCATGAAAAAAATTTCATTAGGCAATAGGCATTAATTAAAATATGATATATCTGTTTTCAACTGTCAAGCAGCTTGCTAAACTATGTTAATTATATAATCTGACAGACTCGTTATTGTTGTGTAATGTCCGGCTACTAGGATTTCCATCTTTCAGCATTACAAGGAGCGGAAGTGATGGCACCTTATAAACAGGGTCACTAACTGAGTGTGCCATCGCGGTCCCGAAAATGAGTCTTTTTAATTTAGAAGAAGATACCAAGCAGAAAACTCCTAAATTTGGCCTGCCACACTGAGAGATATCATTTCCCCTGGAGGACATTGCAACCACGATATATTTAACGTGCCTCAGCCACCTTAATCGAACACCACGGATATTCGATTGGATCGGGATTCAGCGTCACTACCTTCCGATAACGCAAACGAACACCCTAAACAACCACGCCACCAAGGCCAATCCAACAGATTCAATACTATTTTCCTTGTTCACAAGTGTCTGAACTGGAAATTGAGAATTTATGTTCTGAAGAAATGGTTTTCTTTTTTAAAGTCACGATAAACTCAGCTAAGATGATAGGTTTTTCGCCAATTAGGTATCTTGTACTCATCATGAAAGAACAATTCTTTACCTTATTTTGCTCAAATTTCTAGTTTATAAATTTTAATAAATATATGGAATTCCTGATGAAACGTTTCAAAAGAATATGACATGGGAACATAAATTTTAAGATAAATTTTTAATTTGTTAAAAGTATGGATTCAGTCATGAACCGCTATTAGAACTATGCCATGAACTAATAGTGGACCTATATTCTCTTTTGGTGTCATGGGAAAATTGGAAAGGAGTGTTGAAGCACACACATGTTGCTGTGGTACATTAATGTGTTATATACTTTAGAGAAAAAAGTCTAATAATAAGTAATCAGATTGTGTAATGAAATTTCATATGCAAAGTTATTTTGTCACCTCGATTATGCAAATAATTATACTTTAAGATACAATGAATGAATGGGGTGTAACCCATTCATTCTTTTTAGCTGCATATTCCAACCACATTTTAGCTACATATTCAGCAAAAGTAAATAAGAAATTATTCTAAAATTGACGGTCAAAATTTCTGTTGCATTTTGATTGAGAATATCTTACATTCACTGCAGCAACGCATATTCGAAAGATTCGTGATTGCTACGACAATGCAACAGAGATTTATTGTTTGAAACAATTCAGCAACTGTAATCTGGTTGGTTAATGCATCGTTATCATTATTGGAAAGTAGTGAGTTCGAATCTAGACTTATCGAAGATCCGTCGTATTCACTCTAGGCAGCTGGGGCACGTTAAATAAGTCGTAGTGTCTTCCAAGAGAAATAATATCTCTGGGGATGGGAAAGCAAATGTTCAATAGTATTCTGCTTGGTCCCTACTTCTAAATTAGTTATATTCTCACTCAATAGCTTCCCTTTAATTGTTAGAGCCTAGTTCTTGCTAGGTATAGTCTAGCCCATAATCAAGCTGGTTCACAGACTATTTGAAACAACCTATAAGATTGATCGAATTGGACAACTCCAGCGATGGGACGATTAAGCGATGCTGGCAAGAGTGGTTCAGTAACACAGTAGTTGGCTTAAGGCCTTAACATGGATAAAAAAAGAAGCAATTATCAAAATACTTGTCACAGTGTATCGGATTTATTTTATCAATATCTAATGGGGAACTCAATATTGCCATATAGAAACGATAGAATTTATTAGGACGTAGACGATCAAACCCTTTGCATCTATTGCCTGTTCGTTATAATAATTTATAATACATTTACTACTCAGAGGTGAAGATACACGTTACGATAAACTCGTTAATGATCTTTTTGTGGCATTCACCTTTTTTTTTTCTTTTTTTTTTTAAATCCAGGTTGTACACACTTTGTTGTATTATGAGTAGTTTTCAAGCTTTTTCAATATTTATTTTGCTAGATATGTCTCCTGATCTCTCTTCTATAAAGCACATTTAGAATATTATGAAAAACTGATTTCAAACACATCGGGGTTTTATATTTACATTTATTTTAGAGTTTAAATTTGAAATAAATGTTAATGTAATGTATTGCAAAGGATTATATAGAATTCAGAATGAGATTTTTAATTGTTTTGAATTACAATATATGTTTTTTCCATCCGCTTTAAATTTAACAATCTCACAGCTTCTTGAGATAGTACCTATATATACCTGCATGCATGTCGTCTGCTGATGTGAGCGCTTAGGAGTTTTCAGGTTTTTCCCTTGTGACACACGAGTTCAGCATATTATCTGTCAAAAAATACAATCGGAAGGTAGTTTACTCGGAGGAATTTAAAAGGCTTTCAAACAGTGTTAGGCCATTAGTCTGTTCCTAACCGACTGCTATATGTAACTTGCCACAAAACCCAACCAACCATATGTAACTTAGGTTGTCCGTTACTTAGTGCAAAAAAGAGATTTCAAGAGGCATAATTATAGGACAGCTTTCTTCACAGTGAAAAATCCTGGTTTTGTTTTCAAATCCTCCCCATTTTTAAACAATGGGAGATTGAGGTGTGTAACTTCTACTTACAATTTGCTTGGGTTTTTTCCGAGTTTTCACCGTTACGATGCTTGAATATATTACACAATAGATGGAAATTCCTCCTAGAAGTAATTTGGTTGTTAGATCATCTATGTTTCTGTATCAAAACAATAACTTCAACCATTAAAGCCGATTTTATTAGGTAACCTGATATAAATGATTAAGTAAAAATAATACAAAAATCAATGAAACTTCAAAATTTGGTGTTTTTAGAGTCAAATCAAGTCTAAAAGTTTTCATTAGTTGAGCATCGATCGTAAATTCACCACCTCTGAGGATCACTGTGGCCCAGTGGTTGGAAGGTGCTCTTTAGAACATTCGTCTCAGTTTCGATTCCAGCCATAGTTGAACAATACAAGATGGACGTTATGCCTCTGCCTTCCGCTTGTTTGTCAGTTGGGTGGTTTTTTGGAAGGTTTCTGGATTTCCTTTCTTGCAACACGTAAATACAGTTCACTATATATGAATAATTCTTCCAGGAGGCAATTTACGTGATGGATGCTAAAATGCCTAACAACGGGCTTTTGCGTTAGGCTGTTCACAACGTGGTGTTAAAAATTCGCCACCTCTAAGGTATTTTAGCTACTTATAGTTTTTTTAATATGAAGAGGAGTTTGTGTTCGAATTCCCTCTAGGAGAAAAACTTACGTGTTTAACCTATATCACTTTTCTCTCAAATGTATAAGACATTTCTGAGTTTTTCTGATTTTATATTAAACTGTGTAAAATCAGAAAAACCCATAAATAGTCAATAGTCTTTTATTCAGCTTTTGTGTATTGTTAATGGGTGTTTTATGTATTGTCGAGAAGATAAAAACCTCAATTAAACAAACAAAACAAAAAAATATCTGAAATTAATAGTTACATTCTATTAGTGTGAAATCCAAAACAATTGCATTTTTACAGGTCTGAGACAAAATATATATTCATAGAAGTTTCTAAAGTAAATTCCCTTATAAAGAAATTTCAATACAAATAAACGATATTTCAATTATCGGCCAGGTTTCACACCTAAAAGTTAATGTATGGGCAAAACTAAATGAATCTATGGAATAAAATGGATGAAGATTCTTAATTCTCTTATGGGAGTTTAATTTAAGCACTATAAAACCATAAACCATGCATTCCGAATATTCAGTTACCAAATCAAAATATTTCCACGAAACTTGTTTTTCATGTCACATTACTAGGAACAGAATAAAAAACTCTCTCAACTAGTAAGTGTAATATGGTATAAATGTCTGTACAAATGTGTGCACTTTACAAGTCAATATAGGACCTTTTTCTTTGGAATGGAAGGTATACATCAGCAGAGCTCTCTGTACTCAACTCCGTGAAGTGGAAAGGGTTTCAAATTGCATTCCATTCATGGTTGAACAATGAGAAAAGGGTATTAAGTTTATTATTGTTAGAGAGGGGTATTATGGGCTTTGAAAAATTTTCAATGTTACCTAATTTACGATATATATATTTTTTTACATTATTAAAAAAACTGTGGATGTTTAAGTGTTTTTAACAACATTTATCTTTTATTCTATCCTGCATGTTGTGTCAAATACCTATAATTTAAGAAGTTCTAATTATACTGATTTCCTAAGAAGTTGCATAAAAAATAAGTAATTGTTGCACAACAGAAAAAAAATATATACCAGAGATTGTAAAATAATATCAAGATTCTTCCCTATATGGAAGAGGAGTGGAAAATTTTAATATGTGATGGTAAATGATTTTTATTTAGCAAGTGAAAATGAATAAAATACTTACTGACAAATTTAATGAATGCAATAATAAATGAACCACTTCAAACTAATTGCAAACTGCGGAAGAAAATCATTAACACACCCATCCCTTAATGAACCTTTGACTTTTCCAAAGTGGGTTAAAGTCTTTGAAAATATCACCGGCATATCTGCTTATCTATGTATAAAGAGGCACTTCCAGGGAGGGAAGTGTGCGCAATATTGCCCGCAGCAGTTGGACCGAAATAAAAGTATCTTTATATTTCTTAACAGGAAGACATTTTTATTTTAATAACTGCGAGGCTATGATAGCAGCAAAAGGAGTCTAACAGTGGTCTCAAAATATATATGATATGATTCCATTAAACAATATTAATGGAAGAAAAATGTTTTGGTATTTAAAGTTTGCCAAATTTCATTGTACTGTATTAAATCTTTTCGTTTCGTTTCCGACTGACTCTACTTCTTTAGCCTGATGTTATTAACTATACCGCAATTTTGATTCACATTCAAAAGACGAAATTGATTCACTTCTTTCCATAGTTTAACAGTACACAAATGGATGGATACCCAACTTAATGAATATTTAACTTGCGCATTTTTTTTTCAAGAAAATGGTTCTTATTTGGAAAGTACCGAACCCATATCCCTTTAGACGTGATTGGTTGGTTTCTCGTTAAATGGTCCTTTTCTACGCACAAGGATCTTGATCAAAATTGTGGATTTTGAACTTTTATGAACATCCATGCTCAATGTTGGACTTGATCTCACGAACTGTTAAATAGAAGGCCGTAGCGCTAACCATCCGGGTGAATTTTTCTTCTGTAAATAATAGCTGGGGTCTAAGATTTCATTTTTCTCCTTAATATATAATAGTTTCTTTTTAAGACATATCATGATACATTTACGATTGTGTTTATTATCGTTCTCGATATTCTTTTTTTTCTGTAGAAGTAACTAAATACATAGTTAACCATCTAGTGCATTTGAACAGCTTATAAGGGACGAGATTTACAAGTGAGTTAGTGTTGAAAACTTCCATATTATATTCATCAGAACTCAGTCGTAAATTCAACAATTTAGTAAATTTCATTCATTAAATATATAATTGTTATAAAAGCTTTGATTTTAATTTAAAATAAGAATAAATAAAAAAATATGTGAATATAGGAATATTTGCAAATGCTTTTCGATTTCTGAACATGTATTTTTTTTTTTTCCAGAAAAGCTATTATAAAATCTTTAAGTTAAATCTTTCGTGTTTTCTCGAACAACATTTCATATTAAAACATAATTTGAATTAACGTAGAGGATTCAACAGGAATAAAATAGGTTGCTATATTTTTTTTCAATTTTAATCAAGTTATTTATAAATTTAAAATCATTCTCCATCCCTTTCTCTAAATGTTTAAAACACTCTCTATAACATTATATTAAAATTAGGATGACATTACGGGGTCATTCTTTTTATTAGATGCACAAAATTTTTCATTTCTATATATTAGGTAATATAAAATTTAGTAACTTCAAGTAAATCAAAATTCATTTCTTAAAAAATGGATATTTGCTTTTAAATACTGGTAACTTGTAAAAAAAAAGAAAAGAAATCTAATTATTATAAAGTTAGAAATGAGAAATATTGGGTTTGAAAATTCATTTGAATATAAATTAACAATTTGCTTGTGTGATATGAAACTAAGATATGTTTCAAAGATGAATTTGAAATATTTTCAATATTTTTTTTGATAATACTAATTATCAAATATTTCTTACACATTTAACCAGATAAGTAATTGTGGTCACCTGTTGACTACTTAGTTAGAACTGTAAATTAATTCATTTTAGAAAATGACAATTTATCCTATGTATATGAAAAATTTGCATTACGTAACAATATGATTATTTCTTTTGATGAATATAAATTTGAAAAAATTTGTTGTTTTTTAATGAACGTCATTTTCTGGTAATATATAAATTTTTCATAAAAGTTGAAATCAAAAATTTGAGTTCCCAAGATATAGTGGGTTCATCAGGTGTAAAATATATTATATATATATATATATAAAAAAGAAATTTACCTATCAACAATACAATTTTATCTTTTTATGAAGAAATATGTATTAAAAATGCTATTATACACGAGTGAAAAGATTTAGTGATTAAAAAGCAAAAGCTTATGTTTTTCCTAACCAGCATCATCGTTGAAGTTTAATGACTCTACAACAACCTCACAATAGAGAAACTTCAGTTTTTTAAGAGATTTCGATAAATTTTTATAAAGTTAAAATTAAATTATTTTAATAACAAAATAGGTGCAAAAAGTAGGCGAAAAAAGACAGTAATTGGATGTTTTTTAATCAATAACATAATTTGATTATTACTAGAGAAAAATATAAATAGTGATTAGGAATTAGATTTTTTCTTAACAATAGCAGCACAATTAAAATGCTAGTTACATAATTATTTTAAGTTACAATAATTATATTTTTCAATAAAAAGGTTTTGTATCAAATGTGATGAATTTAAAAAAAAATAAAAATGGGACATATGCTAATAAAATATGAAAATGAATATCAAATGACAAAAATGTTTGAGGAACATTATTTATTATGTCTCCTGATCAATAATACAATTTTATAAAAAAAATATAATAGCGAAATATCCAGTATCCACAGATTAATAATATTTGCTCAACATTTTATTGTTGAATGTCTCAACAGAGAGCTAACTATAGAATAATTTTTTATAAATAAAGGTAGCTAATAATTTGTATCTTGAAAGATTTAATTTATTGTTTTACAGTCGCTTTTTTATGGAAGTAAGCTAATTTGACCGAAATTTATGGAAGAATGGTATGTTATCTAAAAAACACAAAATTAACTTCTGAATAAATCAACATTTTAATTGAATTATTTTATCAAAAAATAACAATTAAATAAAATGTGTGATAAATTTGGCAAAAATTAAAATTTGTTAACTTTTAAAGCACTAGTGGTTAAATTTTTATCAGTTATTAATGACGATTCTACATTTTGTAAATTTGTTGCACTGAAACACTTAAATTCTTTCTTTTGACTTGTAAGTAATTGATTTTTTGTTGCACATTTCTTTGAATATACATTACCTACATTCAAAAATTTTTTACTTAAATTTTCAAGTAATTTTAATTAAATAAATTTGATTAATTTCAAGTAATTTTGATAAAATAAAGAAAGTTATTTTGATTAAATTTTTTCTGCTCTACTTTCAAACATTTCTTCTCTTGTGTAATGACAAAATATTTTTTAATCTTTCCACCATCACGGTTTTGATAATGATTTAATAATGATGAATCTACTAGCAAAACGTTTGAATGCGTCAGAAAATAAACCATTAATTCTTTTATTGTTTTGATTCTCCTGGCAGCTTGTATGAACACCAGTCCTCATTAGTGACCATTTTATTCCTCCATCCATCAAAACAAAGAGGCGTAAAACGTTCTGGGAGATTCATTTTCTCTTTCGGATTCCGATGTCCCAAAGGAAGAACTCTCGATATTTATGACTTCTTATTAAATAAAGAAACGAGCCTGGCCCAATCCATCAACTGACCAACCGTAACCATGAAGCTTTCGGAATCACTCCCGATGAAATCACTTCCCAGAGAACTTTCTTCTTCTTCCTGCTCTAGTTTGTCGCCTCTTCTGAGAAAGAGTGGCAGTTACAGTGAAGGATGGTGCCGCGCCATTTCCTTCTGAGAGTAAAATGAGTGTTAAAGGGAAGCCATTATTAGCACTTTGCATGCATTTACATATATCAGATATTCTTAATGGAGAGAAGAAGTTCTAAACAAGAAGGATATCTTTCCATCAAAATATGAGATGACATGTTACAATTCATTATTTTATCATGCTATGTCGTAACATTGAGTTACTCATTATTTTATCATTGTATAAGTAATTACTTTACCATGATGCAAGATAAAATTGAATAACATATTAATTTATTTCATGATAACCTAGAATTACTCATTATAATCACATAATGCAAAATAACAGTAAACTAAAATATAATTAAAAAAATATTACAAAATATTGGGTTTTTCAGAAAGTCATTTCGTTTTTCCCACCTAAATCAGTTTTTTTGCTACTAAAAACCAACCATTTTACGTGTATGAAATCATGCTACGACCAGAAAGATGGTAAAAGGAATTGGATTAGAATTGACAATATACAATTCAATAAAATCTTTATTCACTATAGGTTTTTTATTTTCATATAAAATTAAATAACTTTCCGAACAACCCAATAATACGAAAAACTTTAATTTTTTTTTTTTTTGGTTCTCAATAACGTATATGTAACTTATTGCTGTATTATCTACAAAATATATCACTAGCGATTATTTCATCATGGTACAAAATAACATGGATCATCCCCGCTAGTATATTATGGATATAACTCATTATTTCATCACAGAAGAGGATAACAAAGTGTAGTTTTTTTGCAGTTATGATATAAAGTTACATATCGAAGTAATAGAATAACTACTAAATTATGATTCAAAATTGAGATTTATTATTCTATTCTAGTATTTTATGACACAGTCCTTCTCATTATAATGTTACAGCAAAAAAATAGCATAAAATTATTATTTCATTACAATCTGAGATATCATGAAAAAATTTTTATTCCAATAAGAAACTACACCAATATAACGGCACAACATTACTAAATTACGGTAAAAATACAATGCTACCAATTTTTGGTTTATCTTACCATAAAAGATCACTCAACAATGCATTATTTGATCATGATACAAAATAACAAAACAGAATTTAACACATTATGATTTAAAATAAAGGATACAAAATATATAGTGTATAGTGCAAGATAATGCGGGATAATTCATTATTTCATAACCTTACATGATAACATCCTCAATTTATTAATTCTTAAATATAAAATTACGTGGTAAATTAGCAGTTAAACATTACTATGCCATAGTACAAAACAATAACATTATTAGGATACAAAATAACGTGTTGTAAAGTTATTTATAATATCAAATAAAATATACAGGGTTAATTATTATATCACATTGCGAAGTAAAATGAAAAAATAACAG
Source organism: Latrodectus geometricus (assembly GCA_026290005.1). Classification (NCBI taxonomy): domain Eukaryota; kingdom Metazoa; phylum Arthropoda; class Arachnida; order Araneae; family Theridiidae; genus Latrodectus; species Latrodectus geometricus. The sequence goes on from JAPDSC010032689.1 coordinate 188,963, forward strand.
CCAGACATTTTATTATGGTACTAATAGCCTGGTACAACTCACGATACTTTTGTTTTATGCACGTTGACATGTCATTCATCTTATCATTTTATCTTCATACCATGACAACTAAATACTTACACATTGGATCCCATAAAAAAAAGAAATACCGGAAATCGGAAAATAGCGAACGATTCTTTTAAAGTCTACGAATCAATTAGTATAAATCTACTAAAATAAGTTCAAGTAGATAGAGCCAAACAATAAAAATAAATGAATTTTCTCTTTTTTTAAATAATGTATTTTATATAAATAAGATAATCAGCATGTTTGATATAAGTTTAAAACAGAAGTTAACATTTGATTTACATTTTTTGAACATGAAAAAAAAATCAATACATTATCAAGCGTCACATAAATTTAAATTATCTAATAATTTTAAAATTATTTTTAATCTTTTATATCACCAGTATCATATCCATGATATTCTAACAAAAATAATTCATTGAAATGTTAACAAAATTTCAAAACTGGAGCAGTATAGTCTTGAAGAGAAATCATATGATTAAAAATTAAATATTTTTTTTAAAAAGAAAAATGCATATTTTTTAAGATATTATTTTGTTTTAAAATTAAATTATAATATATCTTATCCTTTAAAATATTTAAATTATATAGCGTGAAAATTTCTATATATTTTAAATTTTCAAAAAAATGTTTTCGTGAATTATTGAAAGTATTTTTAAAAAATATTTTTTATATACTCAATGATGTTTAGTGGATAAGAAAATATTTTGAAAATACTTTTTGATTCTTAGATGAAGTTTATTATTTGCGGATTTATTTTAGAAGTTAGAAGTATATATACATATTTTTCTTTAATACTTTTTAACTTAATTCAACAGCAAAGTAATTAAGTAATCTACTTCATCATATTTTTTTAAATTCTGACATTTCGAATTCAAAACATTTACTATATAAAAATCTTTCGCAGATAAATTTCCTAGTATGTATAAGATAAATAAATCATTAATTTTATATCAAGGCTTTGAAACAAGTATAATCAAATTTTATTAAACTATATCCTATAAAATGTATCATCCTTGGAGTCATGTTATTGTATAAAATAAATAACTGTAAAAGATATTGAAATTATTTATCATGTATTATGGGTATTTCAGATGTTATAACTTCACGTCGATTATAAGAAATATTGAAATAATAGTACATCAGATTTGAAAAGCATAATTTGTTAATTTTTTTTATGAAATTTCTGTTATAGATATGTTAATATATAAAAATATGCCATTATATAAAAGTATTCATTGTATTTTATTTGCAACTTGCCATATTGGCAGCCTATTTGGCATTCGGTCTTCGTTTCAACAGTTCATGGGTTCAACTCTCACCTTGGATTTGAATGTTTATGGAGGTTTGGAATTCTTTTTAATAGGCTCCGGTTTTTTTGTAGGCTCCGGTTTAATTATCATTCGTATGCAAAAAGTATCCGTTGAGTGACAAACTATATAAAGGAAATTTTTTTTTTCGATTTCTAGCAAGTCAATATGAATCTTTCAACTTCATGTGAATTTAACTTCTCAATTGGATTATTTTAAATTGTTTACCATTTCACCTTTTTTGACAGTTACTGAAGAAATATAATCACAATGCAGAACATTGAGAACGTGTATCGTTCATTACGAACAATTTTCTACCACAATTTCTCTGCATGCATAAAAAATATAATAAATATAATAAAATAAATTTTTATCAAATTTATATATCATTTTTCTTAAACTATTTTCCCTGAAATCAATTTTGAATTATTTTTATTGTTGAAATATAATGCAGTAATTGTTATTGAAAATATTTATTCTGATACAATTTTTAATAGTTTCCATATAACAAAAAATATGAAACTCTCAACTGCATGCCCAATTGGCAATATTCTTATGAGCTTCTTTAAACTGACTCTCAATAGAAATGATTTATATTTGAATTGTATTATTATGAAGGGGGTGATTTTTGAATGAATACTGATATCATAGAAGTATTGAATATCAAACAATTGGATGGAATAAAATGTGCGTCTCATAATATTGATATTAATACCATTGTTTGATACTCGTACTGAAAACTCAAACAATGCACTCATAGCAGATCATTGGATATTATAGTGATCATTTGGAAATAATCACATAAAAAGGAGATCACTTCTCGACCTGCTTGAAATCAATCATGGGAAATGATTTTTATAACAAGAGTCGAACTATAAGTATTTTCCTTGATCATTCAATGTCTTCTAAAACAATTAAGTGCTTAGGACCAATTCTTATTTTATTTTGCTTTGGATGAAAAGTTACATAAAATTGCCACTAAAAGTTTTAAATTATTTCGAAGAAAATTTATTGCAACATGTTGAAAACGTTAGTTTATTTCAAAACAAATAGAGCCTCCCAATCAATAAGGAGATCCAATTTAAAAAGATAGAATTCGGAACAATTATTTATAAAGAGTAAACATTTGTGAAACATTATAATTTAAATCTATTTGGTTTAAAGGAAAAATAGAATTAAAAGTCGATTTTCTGAAATTGTATCGCAGCATAAAGTTATTAGATATGTAGATGACTATATCAGCATTAGTAACATCTATATTTCTGATACTGAAGTTTACAATGTTCGTATTTTAAAAATAAAATTATGATTCAGTTAACTATATGGGTAAATAATTAAAGTTATCGTAGGAAAATCCCAAACTGAAATTCTGGATGATGTCAAAAAAACTGTTGTTAATTTTCTGAAATATAAGAATAAATTGGTTTTTTTACGTTTAAAAAACTCAGTTATAGTAAAAAAGAACTGGAGAAACTCCATTGACAAAACACGTTTTGAAAATTCACATTTCGCGCATAATTTTTTTTTGTATGGTTTTGTTTCATTTAGAATGATTTTGTTAAAAATATTTGTTTTGTTAGTGTTTTATAAAACTGTATTCTAATGTTCAATAGCCCAAAGAATTTTTTTTAAGAAATTTGAATCAAGGATAACATAATATTTGTACATTAGTTCCTTTATTAATTTCGAATTCAAATATTGCAATTTGTGTTACTTATATAAAATTTATGCAATTTGTGTTATTGTAAATATTTCAAAACTTATCTTGAAATATTTACATGCGTAAGCATTAGTAGGGATCGGCATCATTACCACTCATATAGACAGTAGAATGACAGTTCACGTGTCGACCTCGTTGTTTGCTTATGGCTGGAAATCACCAAGCACCAACCAGATGAAAGCAGGAATTCAATCCTCAACTAATTGCCAGTTTTATCAATCAACACTTCAAATTAACCAATGCAACAAATTTTGGAGAGGAGAAGATGCTTCTATATAATCAGTTCAACGGGTTGCCATTGTTAAAAATTTTGCAATGGATAAGTTTCGTATGGATATATTACCATGGATATGAATGTTATAATTAGTGACCTAGCGCCAGATGGCGTAGCTGAACATCATGATATCATTTTAGTACTTGCTACTTCCGCAGTGATACTGATGTAAAGAGTTGTAAAAAGAACTTGAGAAGTAAGAACAAGAGTTGTAAAGATGAAGAAGAAAGATGGTATTGTAAAGATGTATTTTGAACATTGTGGGTTCCGAGATCTAAATGTTGCCATTTTAATCCCTTTTGCATCATAATTATAGTTAAAATGCCAATTCTTTTCATCATTTAGCTGTTAAACTAATACACACTCATACATCAAAAATTAATGTTTTGATGTATAATAGCCTTTAAATTGTATTGTTTACTATAGTAAACTATATCTTCATCTAATAACACTTTCTCCTCATAAAATAACTTCATTTCTGACAATTAATAAGTGCAAAAACAAAATTTTAGAATTTGTCGTTGGTCTACGTAATTTTAATTATCATTTAATGAGTATTGTTCTGCTCAAGAGGATTGAGATTATTTAGGACTTTCAGTTTTGAATTATCACAGTTATAAGCTTAACATCGAACTTACGAATAATCGAACTTAATAACTCTTCGATTATAGACCAAAGTACTTATTATGCCATTTCGACACTGATTCTTAACTCATAATTTTAAGCACTTACTATTTCATTCATATTAATTAAGAAAATATAATTTTTATCAATATATGCTTGTGATACACTTTCAAAATAATTTTTTTCAAGGCATAATTAATCAAAATACTAATATTAAAGTCATTTTATTCTAGTTAAACAAGTATGAATCTTTTGAATAAAAATCAAATAAGTGGGAAACGGGATTACATTTTCTTTATTTATTTCACGTGTAGTTTTCTTTTTAATTTGAATAAAAATATAGCAAATAAATAAGTAAGAAAAAATTACTCGTTAAAGGTATTCATAAGTCTCTTGAAGTCAAAAACAAATATCTAACCAAATTTATCACTTACACTAAGCATGCATTTAAACTAATTAAATAGTAACAACTTCAAAAAGTAATTCTTTTAAAAAAATTAACATGCAAAAGATAATTAACATGATAATAGTTTTCGGAAAATAACTCAGTCAAGAGCGCAGTTTTTAGCTTTTGTTTTGAACAGTTATAAAACAATGACCCAGAAAAATTAGAAGTTAATGAATTTTTATATTTCATTCTTTAAATAATTTATGTATATCTCAGAGACAATAATTACTGGAAGACCTGTTTCTTGAAGGAAATGCAGAACATAATTTTGTAATTGAGAATGAAAAATAAAATCTACATGAGAATTGCTTATAATAACTTTCTTCAACAGGCTTTCTAAAACGAAAACCACTCTCGAAACCCAAATACATCCATTTTTAGAATTCTAGTCATGTGTTCGGGGCCATAAAAATGAAAATAAACTGCAGTTCATCAGTCCAATATTTGCAGCTTTTAACCAAGAATATTTTTTAAAATCACTCTCAATTTGAAGTTCAAAAAAAGAGCTAGAGAGCTTTAATCCTTTAAGAAAAGGGGGAAAAATAAACAAATTCGAAATAACCGACAAGAGATGAAGTATGTCATTTTTTCCCAAGCATTGGAAGACGATTTTTTTTTCTTGTGTAATGAACTCTGACATATTTTCACTGTTATTATTATTCCTGAAGGAACCTTTATGTAGACGTTGACGGAATATTAAGAACTCTTATCTGGAGGTTGTCGTGCGAGTTAGTAGGGGAAATGAAGTTGTGACCCCAGAACCAAAAGTCGAGAGTTCGCTAAGATTGATTATTTTGCCGTTGGGAGATGGCAACAAGAGAATCGTCTTAACAAAGGGTTCATTTTTGTTTGCCCTTTGTAACTGATTGAACACATTTTGTAACAAAACACGAAAAAAAGATATTTTGTTACATTATTGGAAATTATTTAATGAAATGTAATAAATTTGAAAATTTTCAAATTGTATTCATTAGAATTTAGTAATTAATATATTAGTAGAAAATAACATATTTTTCCTACAAATTTGCATTATTAACACATTTTATATATAATTGCCAATTTTTAAGATATTCTATTCAACTGTTACTTGGTAAATAAGAAAATGAGCATTTTGTTAAAAATGTTCCTTAAAAAATTTTGTTAAAAATATTCTTTTCTGTCTAAAAATACTTTTTAGACAGAATACGGTAAAAAATTAAGTTTCTCTGAAAAAGAAGAATACGGTTAATATATAGAGAATTTTTTAAAATAAAATCATAAGAAATAAGTATCAGCTAGATTAGAAAAACTTTTAAATTATGTAAATACATTTAAAAATTATAACAATTTAAATCAGAAATTTTATTTAATAGAAATTGCAATTTGTAAATAACCAAATACTAAAAACAAGTCTTTCAATTCATAATTTACAATTCTTAATAAATTAAATGTATGTCATATATTAAAATTTAAGACACAAATTATATATATTTAAACTATTAGATCTCTGTATTATTTACACCTCTTTTAACTGTAACAGAAATTAAGGAATAACTTACATATAGTTAATATTTTCCATTTTTGCGGGTGATAGTTAAAATAAATTGTTGTAGTTTAAAGTAATCACAAAAATATAAAAACTTTTGAACTGTTCATTTTGTTCTTAATATTAGAAAAAAAATATTTTTTGAGAAAATATGATAATTGTACAAAAGTGTAAAGAAATTTTTTTTTTGGTATAAAAGTTTACTAAAAATTTAGTTAATTAAACTTAAAAATTCTAATTGTGTTTCTTCATAGATAATATCTTAAAAAAGTAGCAATTAAGATTATTCGTTACCTTAGGAATGATAGTCATTATCTGTTAAATATTAAAAATGATCTGTTCTTATATGTCAAAAATTGAGAGGTATGTGTTATTTCCTTTTTAAAGTAAAAAAAACCTTAAAATTAAGAATTAATTTAAATTATACAGCTCGGATCCTAGGATTTAACTAAACAAATAAAAAATTTACGTTTTGCATTCCGTTTCCAGCCTCACCGAAACCATTTATTATATCATTACGTAATTTTAAATTACGGTTAAAGTGGTTGACAACTGAGTTCCCAAACTCAACATCATTGCTAAATAATATATTCTGAGAATAATGGACATCCTTAAGTCCTCCCAGCACTGCATTTTTGATCATCTTTGATATATAGAGGGGTAGCACACGACTGAGAAAATGTTGAAATGTCTTAAAAAGTTTTTAGCTGTTTTAATCTGGTTTCTTATTCTCCAAACTTTTACAGGAAACAACTGTATTTGATCTCATAAGGTTACTGTATTTACAAGGTATTAATATGTTGTGTGATAGAGAGTCAGAGAAAAACTCTGCATTCAATTAATCGTAAGATTACAGTGAACATTGCCCAATACACTAGTCACAAAGAAATAGATCACTGAAGATCTAATGCTTGAGTTACTTTGTGTTACATCTAATTAAACTTCATTAGTACAAGTGAGAAAATCCAATTAATATACATACCACGTGCTGGAATTAGAACATAGCCTTTGTAAATAGTACAAAGTAATAATGTGAAATATTCACACTCATAAAATACAAACTTTATGACATCTTAGAAACAAGTTTTAATTTTAAAGGTTTCAAGAATTATATAATAAACATTTTATATACGTAAAATAAAAATTAATTAACTGTTTACATTTCATAATCTTTAGGAAGGTAGTTTATGACATGATTTGTGTCACGCTCAACTGTCTACTTTCGCGATTCTACCGAAAAGAGACTATATCTGTAACCATTATAATTCAACAAAGTATAATTTAAATGATAATTACTTTAGGAACGGAAAACTTGTATAATCATATAATCCATATATACATATATGTATATATATATATAAGTAATAGTTGACAGTAATTTTATAAAAAAAAAGCAAACTTCATTAATATTTTATACTCAAATGTTGAACGAACCGCTTCCACACACAATTTAAAAAAATAATTTTCTTAAGCTATGTAGAATTGTAATATATTTAATTTAAAAAAATTTCAAAATTTTCAGTTTATGAAATATATTTGTTTTTACTTAAGTTGTCGAATTGATTATTCCTTATAGCTGAGAAATTCCCTATACTATACTCTTTCTCGTTTTTTTTCAAAATCATAATTTGCTGCGTGAATGATAATTTACTGCGCTAGCATAAGAATCACATAAAAACCATTTTCTTACAAGAGAAGCGTCAGAAGACCAATAGGAACGCGTTTCCCGATCTCATAAGGGCAGATAGCACGCGCGTGTCGTACGCGACTGTTGAATCACTGAACCTAATGTATCTCATTAGTAACAATTCGAGTTCAGAACAGTTAAATGGTTCGAGAAAAAGAATACTAAATGCATCGAACAGTTTGGCGGAAAGAGCAGTGACCAAACATCACCAGCCTATTGAATACAGATACAGTGGAGTAAGCAATAAAATTATCATCCTCATTAAGGCTCGTTATGAAAGCTTCCTGAATTACCTTTTTTACGAACCCCCAAGGCAGAGTTCCATTACGCGCCCTTTTTAGATTATGAGAATTCGCCAAGGCGACAGTAAACTGTCGCTTAGAATTGGAATTAGCTTGTTGCTCAAATTAATGATGCTTCCTGATTAGATAATAAGATACGTTGTACTGCGAATTGACCACGGCAGTTATATTACTTTCATAGAAAAATGTTTATCAAACATATCTTAGATTATTTATAGGACTTTAATCCAATTAAGAGATGAAAGTTGAGTGATTTTTTTTAATGTTCTATAGAGTAGCATTTCATTCTCACTCTTACCGAGGCGAATTATTTTTGTATAATCACGTGTATAAGTGTATTTATATATTCGCAAAATGCATATTTCTGTTTTAGTAAAAATATAGACAGTAATTTTAAAAACATATATTATTACGAGGTAATTTTTTATTTTTCGAATTTCATTTGAACGAAATAGCATGCAAACGTTTTTCAATTTAACATTATAATATATTTTTAGATGTCACAGCAAAATTGTTGAATTACACAGAAATTTAATGACAACGGCAATTTTTAAATAATATTTCATAACATTAATTCACAAAATAAATATTTAATGAAATCTGAAGAGATGAATTCAGTTTGGAATTTTTACGTTTACAACAAAAAAACTAAAATAATATATCAAACAACAGTTTAAAAGTGTTGTCATTTTTAAGTGGCTAAATTACAATAAAAATGTTGTTGCCAAACAACTGAAGGAATACCACTCTAGTTGGTCTAATCAATAAAAAAATAAAGCACAATGGTCTAATTAATAAAAAGAATGAATAAATAAAACATGAATTGACTCAGCATTTAATCTTTAACAATTGTTATACAACAACATGTGAGAGAAATGTAGTTCGACTTTCAAAACTACACTTAAAAATGATTATAAAACTGTAGAATATAATAGCCATCTGAACAGTGGCATTGATCAGTTGGTTCCTCACTTTGATAAGAAGAATTTCAAAGGCTTAGCAAATTTAAAATAATCTTTGAATAAAATCTCCAAAGAAATAAGTTTATATAGTCAATATTTTAAAATCATACAACACCATTTATATTTTATGAATTTTCTTCCATTTTGATTGATTGCTTTTTACTGCTTTGATTGTTCTTTAAATTGATCATACTATTTTCCACTTCCGTTGTTAAAATTTTGGCCTGGTACACAATAATTAAAGGAATTTTAATTAAAAACTATCTCTTTCATTTTATATTTTTTATTTGTTTCTTTTTAAATAAATGTTTCTTAATTATTCAGCGATACAGCTTGAGAGGACACATTAATTTGTTGTTGTTGTTACTGATGACACTTGGCAACGCCAAGCCATGTTTCAGCGTACGAGCTGATGTTAAATTATTGTAATGTGTTTTTTGGCGTATTCTACAATCTGAAGCTACACAAAGCAATTGAAACTTTATAATTCTGAATCACTGTCCAATTCTGTGGTTGATATCTAAGTGGTGATATTCATTTCAAATTCTCTCATCAATAAGACACATTAAAATAGTTTAATTATTTCATTGTTTTAATATCTTTTCAACAGGATGTTATCAGATCTGCCAGGTATTAAACTCTCTGCTTTTTCTTTAAAAAAAAAAAAAAAAAAAAAAAAAAAAAAAAAAAAAAAAAAAAAAAACCACATAAGCAGTGTTTTTTTTCACCAAGTTGCAACGACTTCAAATGGAATATTATACAACATCGTAACTATTAGCAATAATTTTGTATTTAGCGAGCATCTTAAACATTCCCATTAAATTTCCTTTCTAGATTCCTAATGGAAAAATACGTCGTTCTCAAACCAGAAGCTTGTATGTTCGATATCAGTTCTCTTCTCTAAAACCGAGATATTTGAAGAGCTTTTGCACTTATGTCTTTCAATGGGTTCAGTGTTCATTTTAAAAGTTACAAGTAAACTCAGGTGTTGACTTTGTCATTGGATCTCAGTTACGAAAAGATTAACTGATTTTAAAATTCTGCTTCAGTTGGCCAAGCAAGTTGAGGGAAATGTGTATAGAAATGAAAGAACAAACAAAAAAATAAATTGATATAATTATGTCTTGAAGAAAATCACCAATATAATTTTTCTGAATTACAATGTTTCGATAAATGTCGTGTATTTGCTTTTACGAAAATAAATGTATATTATTTGCTTTTATGATTATATATTATTCAATTCGATCTTAATACATAGAACCATTTTGAAAAACGGAACACTAAAAAATAAGCATTCACATTAACGAAAAAGTCAAATTTTTTTATCAGGTATTTTATTCAGCTCACAAATTTATAAGACAGTAATAGCTTAAAGTGAACATATATCTATTTTATTTTCTTTCGTTCAGCAATGGGCAATAGTTAAGTAAGGAAAAAACCTTTCTTAATTTAAATAATGGTTAGCACATAAACTAGTTCGAAGTGGAGCACTGTTAGAGTTCTTTTGATAAACAATGATTCGAAAAGGAATATCTCAGTAATCTAGATGGTAAGTTTTTCGAAATTGGATTGCTTTTATTAAAAAATGCTTTCCTTTTCTAGATTTTTTATAGTAAATATTCATTGCAAGAATATAAAAGTAATTATCATGGAGATGACATACTTTATTCTAAAACCACTTTATGCATCATTTAGAATTTGATTCAAACTGCTTGAAATAAAAAAAAAGTTTCTATTGAATCGAAAAATAATCTAAAAATAAATTATAATATGCATTTTAAAATTAGAAGAAAAAAATGTTAAATTTTAAAACTGATGGAGTGTAAAAATAATATAAACTTAAAGTCAAAACTTTTCTCTATATTATTTAAGTTCATTAATTTTTTACGACATTTTATCAAAATATAGCATTAACGTTGTTTGAAATTTAATAATCATGTATGTTCGTATATTAATTAAAAGGTTTTCAGACATAGATATCATATTTAAAAGTCTTAAACTTTTTGGAAACAGAAACAGAAACCAAAATAATATCGCTGAAATAAACTGTAAAAATAGTATTTTAGAATTAGAAAAGGATAAACAATGCATTAAGTGATGCATAAATTCTAATTTAATAAAATTAAATTATATAGTCTGTTTTATGTTATTTACTGCATGAACAATTTAATAAACCTCTTTAACTAATATCTAATATTAGTTTGGGGAAAAAGAAATCCATTATTTTTACGTGAACTTTATGTAACTTCTTTTGGATTCACTTTGTAAAAAGGTTTAAAACAGCTTTCATGTAGATTCTTAGGTCTTGCGCGTTACGACTGCTGACATACGGTTAACTTCAATCTTATTTGATATTTTATAGACATTTTCGACGATACTGTATCCACATGCGAGGTGCATCTCTAACATCAAAAATACCCGAACGGAATCGACGAAACAAAAATTGTACGTAACTGGTTGTTACAGTCTTATATAGGACGATAAACACCTTTCACAATTTTAGCCACCCAGCTATCTTTTTCGCCGTTACAAGAGAAAAACGAATATGTATCGAATTTTCTGTTTGTTGTCTTCCATTTTTAAAACCTTGTACTCGTAACTGAATTAATCAAACAAAAAACCGCAAGAGGATATTTTAGTGTCAAATGTCACCTTTCCAACGAGCATAAATTTGAAATTGTTTGATAGATACCTCACGAGATATCGATCACTACAGACGTCTACCGAAAAAATAATGGATTACTTTTTCCCCAACCTAATATGATTACACAGGTTTTAAAGTAAGAAAATTGTTATTAATTATATAATTATTTTCCATAAAATACTTGTCCTCAAATAAAGAAATTCATTATGAAATTAAGATGATAAAAATATTAACCTGATTTCAGGAATAGTAAACTGTTTCTGTATTTAAAGACCTAATGAGTTACTAAATGATCTTTTGATGCTGCAATGACCAGCTTGTTCTACTTATGCTTAATATTTATATTAAATCTTTGATAGTTTAGGAGGATTATTGCAACTCATTTTTAACTAGCGTTTTTCCACAACAGAAACTGCTAAAATAACCTATTGCTTCACAATTTTTATGCTTTGTCATGTGGCAAGTTCAACATGAGATAGGATGCACTCATTTGTGTACAAAAACAGTGAATAGACTTGTAGAAGACTTATCATACATGGATGTTTTCAATATCAAACGCACCTTTAAGATACAAGAATGACATCTTCCTACACCAGTCCATGCCGGCTCCTTGTTACTATTGTACATCAATAAGATTCAAGTCAAACCTTGGGTTACCACTATCGATGCTCAATTATCTTTCACTTTCAGATTTTCAAGACGATGTAGGATAAAACTTTCAAAAGGCACTTGGCCACGCCTTCTTTGTAAGTTTTATTGAAATGATAGTTCATACAAAATTGAATATAGAATAATGCTGGCTAATATTTAGTGTCCAATTTATCGCCAAATTAAAATAAAAACACATTCTACCTTTATACTATAATATAGAATCAGTTAAATATTTTTCCAAGTAGTTTTCAAATTACGTTTTCATTTAAACACCGCCAATCTCATCTTAATTTTGAAGTTGACTCAACAAAGCAATAACTTTCTTTTTCAAAATTTCAGACTATATCAAAGAAGAAACAATATATTTTAAGATAATTTTCTAAAGTTAACAAGCCATCTCTTAAATTTTTTCGGTTAAATCACATATAAAACATGCTAAATTCAAAATCAATAATTTTTAGTTGTCTTAAAATTATCTTCAAAGCGATGTAGGCAAGTCTTGTTTATATAGAAGCTGCTCTACAGCAAATAATTAATTAATATATATTTCTTTGAATATTGTAAAGTCTTTTCTGCTTACGGAAAGATAAAAAATCTCATAAAATAATTCTAAAACGAATCGTTCGTTTGATTTATATAAATTTATCCAATATTGATTTTTAAAGTTGATCACACATAGATACATTCCCAGTAAATATTAATTTGAAGTCACTTTCCTGACTCCTTACAATTTCCTATAGAAGGACTCACCGTTGCTTCCGAATGCTTCATCAGTCATTTATGCTTCACAGTTGTCAATGAAAGCCTAAAATTATTGTTTTAGACAGGGATGAAGGCAAAAGCACAAAAGTTTCTTCTAGTGCAACCCAAAAATGATAAAAAATGAATAAAAATGAAAGGATATATATGATGAATAAGAATATATACAAAAATAAACTAATTAAACAAAAAGAAAATTTGAAAATTTTTTTTAAGTGTTTTAATTTTAAGACAAAGTACTAGAAAAGTTACCACACGAAATAACATTTTTAAGCTTTTTGTTAAACAATCAAAGCTTTGATAGTCATTTTGGAGTTCGATAACATCTTAATTTACTTTTATCTGCTTGTTACGTGTTGACAAAATTTTGGAGATTTCATTGTTTAAAAGAGTGCTGTGTTTGTTTTATTACGCATTTTAAATTTTTGTAAAAAAAAATTCCAATTAACTGACTAAATATATATATATATAAGATTTTATTAAAATTTCATTAATTTCTAAATTTTTAATTTTGTATCACAAAAATTAAATTCACTACTTTTATCCTAACTTTCAACGAGACATATGATGCAACACTAAAAAATAAAGAAAGAAATGCAGATTTAAAATTATTGCTATTATAGTTTTAATAAATTAATATTGTTCTTAGAGTAATTTTTGTGTGCCTTAGAAATTTTTCTCTCAACATTTTGAGAATTTAAACTTATTAATGAACCTAGAATTAACCATGTTTAAATATTAATGCTTAAATTTATTAATGCTATTAATGCTTGAATTTATTAATGTTTAAGACAAATTTACTGAGCATATTTAAGTGAGGTGAAACTGAAAGCCATGTCCTCTGATAAAGTTTAAGTTGTTTAATCTCTTGCAACATGCATAAATCAAAATAAATTATATTAAACATTCATGTACATATTAGTATGTATGTAAGTGTTTGGCGGTAAGTATTTATTGTATCTTACTTTATTTGATTTGATACATGTGTTATGATATTAATGTGTATCATTACTTCTTCCTTTAACCTTTCTTTTTATGGATTCTTGATTAGATCAGATACGCGACATCTGAAGATCAATTTGTGTCTATTTTGGTCAGACATCTTTCTGTCTTGTTAAAAGGTAGGGGAAGAGTTCTATTGTGTCTACTTCAAAAGCATCTATTTGTTTAATTTATTTTTGTTCAGTAGTTGTCTTATGTTATTAAAAATGTATGCATAGGCATTCTCTATTTGATCGTATCATTAAAAGACGTTCATATTGTTTTGTGATAAAAATTTCAGTTGTTTTATATTGCAGTATATTTATTTAATGAAGTCAAAATATTGTTGAATTACTTAAAATAGATTTAAACAAGAAGTAAAAATCATCCAATTAAATAAATTAAAAAAAAACCTTGTCTAAAAACTCTGAATTATTTAGGGTATATTTTTAATCTTATAAAAATATTTGCGAATATTTATTGCTGTGCAATCCAGTTTCAAGAAAAATGACTAATTTTTAATTGAAACTATTCAAGCATGCTTGCTTATAGGTGTCAGAAGTGAAATAACTTGTTAAGAAACTGATGAGAAATAATTTTTGTAATTTATATTACGTATCGCTTCATTGCTTGATTTTTTGATTGACATTCGAAAAAGTTCCCCGACTAATTAAGTGAAGAAACAGTTTGAAAGCTGGATCACGCATCAATGGAAAAAAATACTCTCACTCATAAATTTCACAAGGCATTTTGTTTTAGTGAAATTCCTTCAGGTGGAAAATTTTCTTTTATCTCATAAAGCTTACGTAGTAAACATCTCTAGCAAATTACGATAAAGGATTAATTTTTTTAGACTAAATTGTTTTCAAATAAATTGAAGTTTCATTGTAGAATATAATTGCAGGCCAATTATTTTTTTAGTATTTCATCCTTGTCTTTCCTTAAAAATGATTGATATGGCCATCAATATGATATTTCAGATTAAAGAAAAGTAAACAACTCAACTGAAAAAATGGAACCTTTTCAAAGTTAAAAAAATATTATCAAACAGGGAATATAAAATTATTCATAAAAAGTCCTTCAAAAATAAGAAAGAATTAATCGGGAAATATTATGTAGAGATTATTATAAGCTTCACATTTGGTGTGTATTTAACCCTATTTAAATTGTGCCTTAGATTTTGCTTACTTAAAAAATTTATTTTAATTAACGTTATTTTTCTTGAAAATAATGAATATATTTATTCTTCCATTTTCTTTAAAATAATATG
>JAPDSC010032689.1:204195-217041 GCA_026290005.1 Latrodectus geometricus
CTATAACTAATCTTCTTTAAAAACGAGCATGCCATAAATTAAGTTTTTTTTTTATCCAAAATTATTTAAAAAATTAAATAAAACTTTCTTAAAATCAAAATAAAGAATTATAAAATATTAAATCTCTTAGTCCATTAAGGATGCTTTTTTAAAAATGTTGATGTTGTTTTAACTAAATGTGAATAAAAAAGGATTTGCTAATTATCGTCCCTTTGTTGTCGAAGTATGGAGGGATTTTTGAAGGAGAAACATGATTATTATTCTTAAATAAAAAATTAATTTTTACAAGTTTTTATGATATTATTAAGATACATTTCATACATTTCATTATTAAAAAATAATTTGATTAATTATATTTGTGATTATAAAAGAATGTTCCCAGATAAATAAGGTCTCAGAAAAGTTATTAGACATTTTAGAACTTCGTTCTGACCAAGATACATCTCAAATATGTTGCATAAGTTTACGATAGAACATTTTAAGGAATGTTTTTAAACATTTTATCCATAAACAAAGGTATAGATGACCTTAAATACACGAAAAAGTTTACTTTGAAACAATAAAATTCAAAATATAATAAAATAATTATTTGATAAACTTAGAAGTATTGACAAACACATTTATAACTGTTATAAAATAAAAAGTAATATATTTTAGTTATTAAAAACTTAATGAGATGTCCCTAATAATTTGCTCTAAAAAGTTCAGGCAAAAAGAATCTTAAAAACGAACAGTAAAATAATTTTAAAATATTGATTTTTATATATGTATATTTATTTATTTACTTTTACAAGGGGCCGCGGTTGCCTGGTTGGTTAGGACGTCGTTCTCGTTACCGAAAGATGGTGAGTTCGAATCTCGGCGTAGCCGAAGATCCTTCGTGTTCACTAATGGTGACTGAGGCACGTTAAATCCGTCGGGTCGCAATGTCCTCCATGTTCCCATTACAAATTAATACCTCTGGGGGTGGTTGAAGCCAGGCTTTGGGTCTTTACTGGTTTCAATCTCTAAATTGGAAGATTCAGGTGGGGCTGCCATCTATGAGCCAAAAGTAGTACTTCCACCTTCATATAAGAGGGTGCTCTATTAAAAAAAAAAAACGGAAGACGTTCCCTCTTTGACTTCATTCACCTTGTCTCTGTGATGGGTGGGCTTGGCGTTGCCAAGTGTCATTAACAACAACAACACCTTTTACAAAAATAGGAACATCTGTTTTTGTAAAAGTAAATAAATACATAAAAATTAATATGAATAAAATTGTTTTCAAGTAATCACAGTTTTTAATTTGCTTCTCAACTTGACGACTAGCTAGCTTTTAGATTAAATATAAAACTAACTTTTATGTTAAATGTAAAATTTATATTTAATCCAGTTTAGATGTAAAGGGTAGGATATTTTTTTAATACATTTCCTCAGTTATAACGTTTGTAAAGGAATGTTGACTCTACTCTGGGTTATTTAACTTGATTAAAGATAAATCTGATACTAACCCAAATGTTTGGTTGATAATTTTAAACTATTTAAACAAAGATAACGATGATCAGTTATGCTATAATCGTTGTTAAGGGTGTTTGTAGTTTTAATGCAGTTATATATCACTGCACAACTCATCGATTTGTTTTTTGATTTTATTGGAGATC
Source organism: Latrodectus geometricus (assembly GCA_026290005.1). Lineage (NCBI taxonomy): Eukaryota > Metazoa > Arthropoda > Arachnida > Araneae > Theridiidae > Latrodectus > Latrodectus geometricus. The sequence continues at coordinate 205,836 of JAPDSC010032689.1, forward strand.
ATGATTAAGTATTTGTTTTTTCTGTAAATCACTTCTTTTTCCTATGTTATTCAATATATTTTATTATTTAAAGCATAAATTTAAAGTAAAATAATTAAAGATAGATACTTTCGTTTGACACCAAGTTTCAATTTGATGTTCTAGTGCCTTTGATTTGACAAGGGAAATTTTAAGTTCCTGTATTTTATAAATACAAAATGTCTTCTAGTGGTAGGCACATATAATTAATAATTTAATTATATATCTAACTTTATACCAAAACTCCTCAGTCTCAGGTTAGGTGAACGACAGAAATTTGAAAACAATAGCAATAGAAATGTTTGAGTCATATAAGCATATCGTTAGTTGAATTTAGAGAATTTGTACTAATCCACCTTTGCCAAAAAATCACTGTTAAGCAGGGGGGCTTAAAGCTATTGTTAAAAATATTGTATATTTATATTCAATAGCTAATAGTTTCAATAGTCGATAATTTTATAGTTTTTTTTTCTTAAATAATTATAAAAAAAGTAAGATAAATATAAAATTTATCTTTTAATACAGAAGATCGTAAATAATCAGGTTACATTTAGTTTTACAAAAAAGAAATAATTCTGCCACATGGATAGATTGTTCAAAATTAATCTGTTTGAAAAATGTTTCAGCACACAAAATTTTATAAACTTCGTGATGACGCAAAATTGGGCGACAGATATTTCATCTACCTTTAATGAAAATTAACTCAGAAAGCTGTCACTAGGTGTAGTGTAATATTTTCATACAGAACATTTTAAAGTCTATCTAGTTTCTTACTGATAAAATTTGCGCTAAATAAAGATTATTTTATGCTGAAATATAAAATTCCCTTTTTAAAGTGAATATTTATATTTCATGAAATGTGTGATCATATGACTAATGTGTTGTTGCACATCCTCGAGATTAGCAGAGCTGCATCAAGTCCATGAAACTGTGTAACCTGAAGAAGTCCAAAACTAAAAGTGGATTGTCAGTAAGGTTCTGCCTGGAGAGACTCAGACAAGCAAGAATGTGTTCAGGAGAAGTCTCCTCCAAAAAATACTTGGGGCAGTCTTTAAATTGTTTAAATCCCCCATAGAGCTTCATAGTAAATAAGGGGCACACTGAAAAAGCTAGTAAGTATAGTTTGATCCTGCCAGAGAACCCCTTGGGTGACTGCTCTTATACCAGTGATGAACTGGAGGAGAGAGCCATATTGTTTTAAATATGACCAATTTTGCTGTCTTTAATGTTACAAAAAGAGTTAATTAGATTAAGTGCCGTGGTGGTGGTTAACATTTATGTACGACGTTTGGAATTGAAATTTCATGTTGGACAAACTTTGCATAATTTATTTTGCAAAATTCATATTACAGAATGCATTCAAATGTCAAATTTAATATAATACATAGTGTGACATACAAGGATAATGTGAAATTTCAAGATAGATTCCAGGATACTGCTTTTTTTTTTATTAAATATGGATGCAATCTTTGAGTCTAAATGGAATATTGAAGGGGATGTATCTTGTATTTCTTGCAATTAATGTACATTTGTGAATATATTATGTGTTTTTTTAAATTTATTTAGATATCTTTCTAATTATTCTTTTCTACAGTTTTACATTTTTGTTCCTTTTGAACATTTCTTGCAATTACATTATCTGAAAAATCATATGAAGTTGTTAAAAATAATGTTTCTTAAAATCCAATAATGAATTTTCTTTAAACGTCCGTTATAAATGTTATTTACTTGAAATTTAGGAGTAAAATTGCGCTTCTATATATTTGTTAATTTTCACAATTGCCAAGAGACAAAATAAGAAATAAATAATTTGGATAAATTTCATTGCATCTAAAATGAAGTGTTTCTACCGGAAAATGTAAAACTTTTCAAATCAATAATCTCCTTTATCCATTTAATAAAAAAATTTCTGCGTAAACATTTTTGACATTTAGTTAAATGTGATTTTTTTTATTAATTTCTTCAAATTCGGTAAAATCTCAATCACACACATATATACATTGAAAACTTTTGAGAAAAGGTTGGCTTAGAAATATTTTTATCATATTCACTTTCATTTTGTTTAGAAAATATTTATGATATTTTCTTAGAACAGCAATACAAATGACACTGATTTATCACATGAAATTACCTTCTATTTTACCTTTGACTTTTTTTTACATGCTTTATTTATGTACTTGCTAATTATCTTTTTAAAATAATATCTACAGCATTTGTAATACTTTTTGGCTTTGAAAATATATTTCGAACTGATAAATACTTATCATGTAAATTCCCAAATTTTATGTTTTGCTTTAACTTAATTCTGTGTAGCATTCTTTAAATTAATGTGCAAAAAATATTTTTATTTAATTAAATTAATGTGAGAAAACAATTTTTTTAGAAAAAAAAAAAATTGATTTTACTAAAAACGAAATATTTTTTGCACGTTTAAGAACAGTCTCTCTATATTTATGGACTAAAATATACCTTTAAAATATCTTATTTTATTCTTAAAACAAATATTTTAAAAACTATTAATTAATTACTTGGAATCATAAGATATAAGAAATATTTAAACATTTTATAACAGCAATTATATAAATAAAAATCAACATAATATTTAAACACTATGGTATCATTTTTCAAAAACACAACTGTCATTATATTTATGAATTGAAGTAGTTTTAGAAAATTGCTGTTTTTTTAATAAAGAAATAATTCTTTCGATTTTAATAAATGAGTCTTGAATTTTTTTTTTTAAAAAACTTTAGGTTTTATTTCCAAAAAAAGAAAATAGTATTTCTTACAATTCATAAATGCAATATTTATTTCTGTTAGTTTAGTAGAAAAATATTTCTAATTATCTTCAAGAATTTCTTATCTAATATGAATTACTAGATAAAAAATATCTAATAATAAAGTATACAATCTAATGGTAAAATTTCAACTTTGTAATATCCTTTATTCACGATTCGATTCTATTCTTTTGTGTCTTCCAGTTCATTATGTCACGTTTTCCGTAATAGATTAGGCATTATTCTTTCCTCATTGCTAAGTATTTCAATCCTAATTACATATATCATTTGAAATCATAACACGAGTGAATTCATCTCCTTTTATCAACACTCTTTGAATAAATGCTTTGAAATTATAAGCGGAAAAAATATTGTTTGCGTATTTGATAAAAGTTGTTTTAAAATCAAACGATATTATCAAATGTATTCTTAAACATTGTAAAAAAAATATATTCGTTTTTATATTATGCAGAAATTATTCTAAAATCAAAATAATTCTTTCAACTGTAATCTAAAACAGTGGCGTGGCTTATTTTTTTTGTTAATGTAAAATAGTGATAAGAGCTTCGTCTTCATATGATGAAATGATATCCAGTTTCATAACAACTCAACTCATGTTTGTCCACGAACCGTTTACCGTTTCGCTGTATCGTCTCCATCAAAATCAGGAAGTGAAAAACCGCCCATCACGAAGGCTAAATGGAACGAGAAGGAGTTTTCTCTTCCATCCGACGTTTAAATTATAACTTTCGATTATTTAATTTTTTTTTTTTTGTGTCATGGGGTTGCCGAAGAATATTAACTGTCTCAGGTCATCAATTCTCCCGTCTTTCGAAACATTGAAGGAGATGCTTAAGTTTTGAAACTTTCGTAACTTTTTTGACTTTCAAACAAGGAAAAGGTCAGTATCTGGAAGACCGTGTTAATAAATCAGTGTTGAACAAATGTTCCAAAATGTACTAAAGATTTAAGCTCCTGTCTTAAAGAGATACATTTCTTGTCTTATCTGGAAATAATTCCTCATTGTTTAACATGGTAAGAGGGATCAATTTATCTTTGAGTCAGTATCAGATAAAGGGCGATGATATTCCATGAATATAGACAATGCATACTAAAACATAATATACATATTATCTTTACGCATACTTATGTATGAATTGCTCAAAAGCCAATGGAATTAAGTCCATTTATTATATTCTCTTATTTTTTTATATTTTTAATAAAATGAATAACATACTTATTATTAATGGAAGATTAACGTGTTGCCTTGATTTTTCTTAAGACAGGCATTTTTAAATATCTCATGTAATACGTTACTTCAGATAATTCAAAGACATCAGAAATTATTGTAAATTAATCCCTTTTTTATAAATAATTTTTAAACAAAAATCAGATTTTTTTCAATATTCATTAACATTAATAGAAAAATAACAATAAATTCATTAAATTTGTTACTGTTTATTTTGCTGTTTATTATTAATGAAATTACCGATTTCAGAAGTAAGCCAGTTTTAAGCAAACTGCTAGTATATGGTTTTCTCCTTTTTTTTTAACTTTTAACATATCAAAACTTTGCTTAAATCATAAAAATAATGCTTTTTAAATATTCCTAAAAATTATCATCGTTATTATTCTTTAATAATTATATAAACTGTAATTTTTGAAGGAAATTATGAAAACATATGAAATATACAAATCTAGAGAAATAGTAAAGAAAAACACGTGGCATTTTATTCTTATTAAAAAAGAGCCAATCGTATTTCGTCAACATGTAAGGAACAATTCAAATGCTTATGAAGTCGTAAAAAGCATAATAGCAAGAATCTCGGTGAATAGTCTCAAAATACTTCTTGCAAAGAAATAAGTATTGTAAACATTTATTGTTTGAAATATGTCTTGTAAACATTTATCATGGAAAAGGGGGAAAAGTTTGCACAAGTTTAAGCTAAAATCTCACTCAAGTTTCGTATCTTTTTTCAACTGATATAAATATAAATCCAAGTTTTTAAGACCCAAGAATATTTACATTTATATTAATACACCCTATTTATGTCTTCTTTAATGAAAATTACAGGTTAAATTTTTAATGTTGTTGAAAACTGTATCATTTTAAACTTATAAATGTACTTTTTTAAAATTTATTCTTTTGTTCTGGGATCGCATTTTGAGTATGGAGTTGATTGAAGAAGGACTGTTAGATTAATACAGGTTACAAAATACTACATATATCTATCTCGTGTGGGAATCAAACACAGGAACTGAAGGCCCAAGGGATGAACATTCATCTATATCGCTTTTGTCTCACTTATGAAATATACCCAAATTTCCTTAAAATTATTTTTGTGAATTACTTAAAATTATTTGAAAGTTATTAAGAAAATTAAATGCTATCAGATTTTACAGAATAATATAAATCCAACTATTGAAAACAAAATAAATCACAATGAATCAATATATTTGCAAGCAATCAGTTTTCATGCGAAATTAATCACATTTATTATAATAATAATAATCCTACAAAATAATTTATTTGTCATTTTACGTTTGTAAAACACTCCAAAGTAAAGAACTTCGATTTGATGCATTTAGTTCAGTTATGAGATTACAAAATGATGAAATAAGATTTTGTTCATTTCAATAAAAGAAAAAAATTAACAAAAAAGAAAAAGTGTTTCATGCTCATTTTCAAAATTTACCTTTTTAGTATATAAGCTTAAATTTTTTTTAATTCATAAATATATAAGTATAACGCATTTTAAAACAAAATATATAAATCATGATATAAAATATTCCCATTATAAAAAATGTTGAAAACAATCAGCTATTTAAAAAGAGATTTAGGTACGTGCAAAACAACCATATGTAATATCTTTGTTTATCTTATCAAACATCTTAGACCTCATTATTTTACAAAAAAATAGAAATAAATAAACAGTCAAGAATTATTAGAATATTAAAAAAATTTAGAGTTTTAAAACTGATTTCATTGATCAGAAATAATTTTTTGAAATAGTATAACTACTGTTAAGCGTGTTCTTATTTTTTAAGTTACGAATATGCCTTTACTTATTTATATCATAGCATCTAAACCTTAGCAAACTAGTGATTTTACATCTCAACCATAGATAAAATAATTAAAAAAGGCCTAAAATACGAATGTAAGAGATGGCATTTAAAAAGGTTAGTGTCCTAGTAAAACTACTTGTGGTTTACTTTTAAATTACAGTTACTTCTTTTTTCAAAAGAATATTTTTTATTAATTTTATACACAAAAGCTTAATAATTTGAAACCAAATATTATTTTTAGCTTTATTTATTTTTGAAAAGGAAGGCAAATGCTTTCGTTTTTTTGCCGCTGTCTTTAAGCAAATATACTGTGAATGACCATTTAATTTGGGGGTAAGCTCACTAAACCAGTACAAATGATAGCTAAATTGTAAAAAGTAACTATAGATAGAAATATGTATTTCTTTTTTTAATTACAAATAGGTCATAATAAAAAGTTTCTTTATATTGCTAACGAAAAATATTGAAATAAGACTGATATAGTGAATGTATATTGTAATGTATACAGACAAAACTTTTAAAAAATTTTATTTTACAGAACAGTTTTGTTAAAAATAATCTAAATGAGAGAAACAAAAAATTAATTAAAAATCAAAATAGATATTTTATTAGATAATTAAAATGCGTTTTGGTGACAATTTTTTTCAAAACTAAAAAACGTTTTATATATAGAACAAGCTAATATGGAACTTGTTTGAAAGAAACTCAGAATGAGTATGTATTTAATGAAACTATTTAATAAAAATGTGCCTGGGTGAATTTAATCTCAACTTGAATTGAACAGCGGGAGATGCAAACTGACATTTCAACTTTTTGTAATCATGAATGTAAAGAGATGAGACATTGTAACTTTTAATGTTTTAAATTTTGGTACAAATGCATACTCCCCACTATACATTGAAAATCTTCCCGGAAGATACAAAATAAAGGTTGAATGTAATAGCTAAAACATTTTAATCTATCCACTTGCAATGTCAAAACTACTAATAACTGGATTATGTTCTTTAGAGTGAAAGACTCCAGGTTTCATCCGAGCCATTGTTCAGTACGGAGTCATAGTTTTATTTGTTGGCTTTTTCCTTTTTGCATCCACAAGATGTTTCTTCAGAAGTCAATGTACTCAATATGAGATATTGTCCAGACGTATGGTCTTAGACAGTTAGGCTAGCTATTACGAAGCATTAAATCCTTTGAATAATGACATTACTTTGGGAAAAATCATCCTGTGCAATGCATCTGACCAAGTTTCAAAAGTACGAGATCCCTAAAGGATGTAACATTTTATAAATAAGTTTTTTTTCAATTAAACTAGACATGAAACACTACAAAAAGAATAAAAGTTGTGCACTAAAGGTTCTGTGTTCATCTGATGGGGAAAGAAGCTATTTTCATAGACAGAAAATAGTTTGATACATGACTTAGTCACAGAATTATGCTGTCTGGTACGACGCATATTAATCTTCCTTGTGGTTCGTCCGTTGATGTTGTTTTAAAGTTAGGAGATGAAGATAACATCTCAAAGAAATAAATATATTACATAACAATTATTTAAAATTAGGATTTTTAGCTAATTTAGTAAGTAACTACAAATATTTGTAATAATTTGATTTAATCGGTCTAAACTTTGAACAGTAATATTCATATCAACAACACAAAAATGTTATTCAAATTAAATATGGGCAAAAAGTCCCAATATAAGTTAACATTTTATTCTATGCTTTCAATTTTAAAGACACTTAGTTTTATTTATGAAATTTCTAAACTTTTAATTGAAAAAGGTAGTTAACTGGGAAATAATTTAAGGAAACAATATTACTTAAAGGGTATTTTAACATATCCCTGATGCATAACACATAGGAAATTATTAAATATCAAAATGTGTCAGACTTTTATAAACACTTTGCATTATATTTATTTCTTTTCCTTCTAAAATCGTAATGAATAGTTACTGTTGATACGTTTATGAGATCTGTAATTTTAAAGTAACCTATAAATATAGATGTACATAATTGAGTTACATAACGAACGTCAGCTATTATAGAGATTTGTCAAAAATCTAATAAAATAACTGTAAGAGATTTAATACAAAGTTGGATACAAAAAAAAAAAAAAAAAAAAAAAAAAAAAAAAAAAAAAATGGAAACTTGCCTCTATAAAGATATCTTTCGTTGCCCTGATAGGTAAACTGTTCTATTTCCTGACTTGTAAAATGGTAGGATTATTCAATTTATCGTCTATGTAACAGTTACACTGTAGTATGTCCACCTGTTACGAATAGGAAGAGACTTCAACTGTATGAGAGATCTGAACAACAAACAAACATGCCTAATGAAGAGGACATAAATACTTGGATCTAACGTTACAAATAGCCCAATGAACACTAATATGTATGTTTTGGAACACATACAAATAATAATATTATTTGGAGCTCATGATTATGACCGACTGTGCAAAACTGATTTGGATAAAGTAACTAGTACACACTAGTTTGGTACTCATGTTTAGACAATAAATGATATTAATAAAGAGGCTATTTTTAATTGGAATTAAAGGTATGTACCTCTTTTTCTTTTCCTATATATTTCTAACTTCAAATACAAGTTTAAAATTTGCTATACTTAGAACATTCAAATGGGGGAGAAAAAAAAACAAATTTTTTAATTAAATTATATAAGTATAGAAAAAATAGCATGGTTTGTGATTGTTTATTTCTTTAACACTGCACGATCATTTTTTGAAAATGAAAAGTAATTTAAGTAAGATCCACGATTTTAAAATATATTCAGAATTATTATAAACATTGATGACAGAATTCAATTAAAAAAATTGTCAATATAAAAGCCAAAGCTCTGATCATTTAGTTGTTTTCAGCTCGTCATATGTGACTATTGTTCCAATAGCTTAAGCTTTTGCTTTTAAAAGCATTTTGTTTTTCTTCAGGATCTTTTTTAAACTTTTGATATGTATTTTATGAATTGATTCATTTATAAATAAAGCACTTTATATTTCTTAATAGATTACTTTAAAGGCGCGTTGCGTGTTTAAAGTAATATATTCATCATACAAATGCATATTTGATTTAATTTTCTATGGTTGGTTTGACGCTCAACAATCAATTTTAGCATGTGAGGGCTAATTAGATTGATACCCACAGTTTAAAATAAATTCCAAGCCACTACAAACATCCCAGCTCACTGTGGGACTCAAACACCCGATCTGTTAAATCGAAGGCAAGAGCGCTTATCATTCAGATAGCAACATGGATGACTTCTTCATGATTTCAATTCAAAAATGAGTTACATATAAATGTCTAACTTTACAAACTGAAAATATGCATAAAGAATAAATTTATGTTTACTCTTATTTGTCTAATTTTATATTTGTTAATTTTCTATGTTAAATTGGATAAAAAATATTTAATTTAATTTAACAAATACTTTTGTAATTTAAAGTAAATCATTTAACATTTGTGAATTTTAGTATTAAATGGTTTTATTTTTAGCTCATGAAAAAATGTATAAGTTACTGAAATGATCCTCGAATGCCCAAATCTAAATATGGCTTTGTTAATTAACATTTATAGGTAAGGATAGTAGATAAAGGATTGCATGCGGAAAAAGTAAGAATGGTATAATCAGATTTTTTATGCTCTCAGTTTATTATTTAAATTGCAGAGCTTACAAAAATTAATAGCTGTTTATTAATAGTTTGGTGAACGTAAAAACTGATAGCAATATATCACTAGTAGAAAAGATTAAAAATAATAAATAAAATATCTATTAAAAATATAACAGCTTTCGTGTGATTTTAAATGCTGAATTTATTCCAAACCATAGAAATTACGTACAAACTCCAAAGCCAAGATTTTCTATATGTTCCCTCAGCTTTCCTCATATCCTTCTATTTTTGTTTCTAATCCTCAGCATGTTGAATCCATCTTTTTGACATAAAAAATATTTCCCACTTATTTTCAGTGCAACGTGACTACACCGGGAGGTAAGGGTTTGCAACATGTGTTACCCGTTCTTTTTTAAAAATAATAATGTTCAAATGATTTTTTTACACGAAGAATTTTTTCTTTTGTGCGGTGGCAAAAATAATGGCAAGCTATTGTTTATCAATGTCTGCAGATTATCTTTTCACAGCAGGAGGAAAAGAAAATTTTAGGATGACACCTGAATGGATCCGTTACAACATTCTAAAGAATCCCAGAATATGTGGGCCGAAATTCATGTGAGGCGAAATTCGGGAATTATTTAAGCACGCCCTACTTACTCCCCGATCTTAAGAGGCGTGGACATTTCGGCCCAAACAATGTCAGCCAGTGATAGATGGAAAAAAATTCCCTTTCCTTTAAATTTTATCTGGATGATCTTGCCCAACACACACATCCTTGATATTGGGTACCTACAAACATTTTCCTGCAATTTTTCCCAGGAACAAGGTTACATTAATAAAAAGCTTTTTATAAATTACTGAGAATGAGGTTAATTAATGACATGTCGTACTACTCAGATATATTTTAAGGCTCTAAGATACATGATTGCAAGTAATTGAAAAAAAAAAAATAAAAAGCATAATGATTCTGAGATTTGAAATTTTCGAGAACAAATCTTTATCAAGGCTCAAAAGAATTTATGGATTTCAATCCTCATCCCCCAATAAATGACTGAGTGAATAAAAAACAATATTAGAATGTTAAGAAGTTTGAAAATTATCACACTCTATTAATATTTTGGAACAAGTAGAAGAAAAAATAACACCGTATGTATGAATTGTTGCAAAATTATACTGACTGGAAATTTATTATCTATGTTTTTGTTTTATAAAAAAATGGAAAAACAAAACAAATCTAAAAAATTATGGCCGTAAATTTATAAAAATTATAAATTCTGTTGTGTATTAACATATTTTTGCCAGTAGAAAAATAAAACAATAAAGTATTGTCACAAACATGTGCTGATAGTAAACTTGTGTTTTATATTAATATATTTTATTACTAGAAACCATATTTATGAGCTATTGATGTAAAATTGTATTGACAGAAAATTTTTTTTTGCCTTAATTTTTAATTTAACAAGAAAAATGTATGGGAATTATTAGCATAATTTTTTTTGTAGCTAAGCAATTTGTGTATCAGTATCTTCACCATTAAAACAAAACAATATTATATAATAAAATTATATATATATATATATATATATTATGAATTCAAATATTTATAATATTGTCATTCTGCATCATAATTTATAAGTTGCAAGAATGTCTTATCTATCTAAGAATTATTGATTGCAAGATCATTCATACATACATATATATATATATATATATATATATATATATAT
>JAPDSC010032689.1:217141-227715 GCA_026290005.1 Latrodectus geometricus
ATATATATATATATATATATATATATATATACAGGGTGATCCAAAAGTCAGGACGAAATTCAAAAATGAATAATTCGAAAACGAATCACGATACAAAGATGCGGTTTGCACCAAACTGATGGAAAAGAAACCGGGTTTTGTGTGGCAATGAAAAAAAATAGTTCTGTTGGCGACCAACAGATGGCGCTATCGGATTTCTTATGTAGATTATGCAAAGCAACAAACGATATAAAAAGAAGCAACTGCAGCAGGTAATGGTAGTCGAAAATGGTATGCATCGAAATGCTGTCCATAGTTGAGAAAGCCCTTTTAGTTAAACTGTTTTATAAGAATTCGGAAAGTGCCATTGCGGCCTTGCGAGCATATTGCTACATGAAGGGTATGCGAGATAGGAAAGGACCAATAACTTGTTCTGCATTGAACAAAATTGGGAAAAAATTTGAAGCTACAGGTTCTTTGGCGTCATGTCAAAGAAGTGGACGTCCCTCAACTGCAGTTGCTGTTGCCACGACAGTGGAGCAGACGGTGCAAGCCATGTCGGCGGTTGCTGCACATGGGGAGTGCAGTGCTCGAGAAGTTTCGAGGCAGACAGGAGTGTCGTACGGAAGCGTCTGGAGAGCGCTGCGAGTAACTTTGCAACGGTATCCCTACAAGTTGCAACATAACCAAGAACTGAAACCTCCTGACTTCAACTCTCGCCGACATTTTGCGAGGTCTTCAATAAGATGGAAGAGCAGCACGACTGGCTTCACACTGTGCTTTGGACAGATGAAGCACATTTCACACTCTCTTTCGCTGTTAACACCCACAATTGCCGAGTGTGGACCACAGAAAATCCACATGCATTTGTTGAAGTACCCTTGCAACAGCCTAAAGTGACAGTCTGGTGTGGCTTCACTGCTGATTTCATAATTGGTCCATTTTTTTTCGAGGAAGTTACACAGATAGGTTTCCAAACAGTTTCTGTCACCAGTAAGCGATATCTAGCACTGTTACAGAACAGCATTATTCCTGAACTGCAAGCGCGACAGGCACTCCAAACAGTCACCTTTTTGCAAGATGGAGCATCACCTCATATTGCTCTGCCTGTGCAACGCCTGCTACCCTCAACATTTGGGGAAGATCACATTATCAGTTGCTACTTTAATCACGCATGGCCTCCAAGATCTCTCGATCTCACACCCTGTGACTTTTGGCTGTGGGGCTTCTTGAAGTCAAAAGTGTACCGTCACCAACCGACATCACTAGCGGCACTGAAAGATGCCATCCGCCAAAATGTGTCTGCCATAACGCAAGAAATGCTACTAAATGCTGTGAATGGTGTGGTGACTCGTCTCACAGCTTTACTTCTGAGTGATGGACAGCACATTGAACATTTACTGTAGTAGGTACTAATTAACTGTAATTAATCTGACTTCATTAATCATTTTTTCATTTGTTAATCATCTTTTGTTGCAATAAAACACTATAGCGCCATCTGTTGGTCGCCAACAGAACTATCTTTTTTTCATTGCCACACAAAACCCGGTTTTTTTTCCATCCGTTTGGTGCAAACCGCATCTTTGTATCGTGATTCGTTTTCGAATTATTCATTTTTAAAGTTCGTCCTGACTTTTGGATCCCCCCACCGGGCAAATATGAAGTTAAAGAATTTTGCAGTTGGTTTTTTTATAATGGCCCATACATTAATAATTTTATACTTAATATAAATGCTGAAGTAAGTATTCAAAATATTTTTTTTATAATTTTTTTTATGCATTTAATATTAATTATTATTTTCTCCTTTCTTAAATAAAACTTTTAACTAAGCTTGTTTATAATTACATACACATTTAATATAAATTCTTATTTTCTTAAATTACACGTAAGAATAACTATAAAAATGTGAAAAAAAAGTAATTATTTCAAAATTTATACAAGTAGGAATGATTTCTTTCATACCGTTCATGTAAAGTGCTTATTTCGTAATTTTTAATTGTAATTTGCGTGATAAATCTAACCACTTTCTGTTGTTATCCTTTAAAAGATGTTTTTCTATTCATTTTTCTTGAGTGCATCTATTTTAATTTCTCTTTAATATTTTCTGACATATTTTTAGAACATACCATAATAATTTGACAACTTTTGTTTCAAAATTTTAACAAGTGCCTATTTGATTTAACAAAAAGCTGCATTTGTTAGCCATTACTGAGAAAAGGAAAAGTAATCAAATCTTTAAACTATTAATATTTTAAAATTTTTTATTTTAAATTTTACCTGTTTATATTTGCTAAGCAATTTATTTATAGATAACTATTTTATAGAGCTTTTCATGCAATGAAATCTCATTGTGCATTACTATATGCTAATTTTTAAAATATTTGGGATTTTTTTTTTTTACAATAAATGTAAAAAGTTGAATTTTTTTTTATACTTCATAGATCGAAACTGTCAAAATTTACCATTTTAAAGTATTGAAAACGTCATTCATTAAAAAATTCAACAATAAGATAAACTTGCAAAAGCGAAAATTCCCCGAAAGCCATTATTGTCTTTACTATTTATATATTATTTTTAATATAAAATATAAATAATTATGTTTTATAATTGCAATGAAAATTTTCAATGAAGATAATAATTTTGAAGTTATGGAAAAAATATAAAATTATGTTTACTCATTATTTGTTTTGCATTTGAGTATAGTAATGACTTTCCTCATATTATCTTATGAAAGAAAGAATATAACTATATATTAATTCATAAGTAATATGAATGACATTAAAAACTTTTTTTGGTAAATAGAATAAACTAATATGACTTCTTAACCATAAACTACGGTAGGAAATTATTTTCTTATTATCCAGCAAGTTGTCTTATGTCAACAAACAAGTCTCCCTGTTTTAACTGATATTGGTTTGTTTCTTATATTATGGTTATACCTAATAATAATAATAATAATAATAATAATATATAAATATATTCATTTGGCTGATCTAAAATAAGGTTTCCTTTTTATTTTGAAAAATATATTTAGGGGTATGAACGATTAATAAATGTACATAATATCAAAACTGCATGAACACTTTTAAAGGAAAAAACAGATTATACTCAGTATTTTCTAATTAGAATCTTTGTTTCTTAGAACAAATAAATGTCGATTAGCTTTAAGAGCTTTAGATAAGATACGAAACAGTCCTGAATTTTACACATTAGCAATGAAATAATTTTATTTCCTAGTTCTCCATAAAGTTCAAGTGTTAATATTTCGAGTTTTTCAAAAAATAGTGAAAAATTATAAAAAGTGGTACTCTTGAAGATAAAATTCAAGTGCATCACTTCCAATAATTTTTCACAATTTTTTGAAAAACTCGAAATATTACGAGTTATTTTTATTGAGAAACTACTGAAAAATTTTTTTTGTTGCTAAATTAATCATAATTAATTTTCATCTTCAAGCAATTTTGTGTAATATTGATATTTAATGAAATAAGTTTATCACACCAAACAAAGCATAATTATAAGCTTATTATAGATAATCATAACAAAATAGTTTTTAATAATTACAATTAATATCGTAATCCTGCACTCACATTTATTTCGTCACTTTATAAAAATAAGAAGGTATTTTTCAAACTTATCAATGAATGCAAAACGAAACGCATACAAATTAGAATCTATATCACATTATCTACTAATATCAGTAGTTAGGGATTACATTGGTTTATAAATAAAAATTTTAGGATTAAAAATCTCTTCTTTGATTATGTTGACAATAGAAAAGATATATCCAGGAAAATTTTGAGAAATAATTGATGGAAACTATTTGATGGATTAAAGTAATTAATTGTTTAATAAATTTATTTATTATAATTATTTAATAAATTATTTAATAGCATTATTTAATAAACAATTAATTATTTAAATAAAATATTGAATAAGTCTTCTTTGACATTATTTATATAATTCACAATTTATTTATGCTTTTTTCAAAGATCATTGGATACTTTCATAGAATTCTCATTTTTAGCTAATAGTTTTTTTAGAGATACGGTTGCAATTTGAATGTAGTAAACAACACTCTCTTTTTTATTATGCTACTACGTATAAAAAGTTTTTCATACATTAAAAATTTAAACTAACATCACGTTGGAAATAAAAATTAAATAATTGTAATAAAGATTAAAAACATTTACTCTTCTATAAAAAGTATAAATAGGGTTTGCAGTCATTAAATACATTCCGCCCACTGATAAAATTTTACAGAAGCGACGGTTTCTGAAACAACATTTATGACGTTTAAAACATACGAAGCATGTTCAAAATTCGAGATTGAAAGAAAGATATTACAATTCCCATCAAAGAACGTGAGATTGATATTAAAATTTATTTTTAAATTATTCGTTTCCTAGATTTTTCATTCTCTCCGGCTATACAAAGTTTCAAAAGAGGAATATTTTGCGATTAAACCGTTGATGCGCGATGAAATCACGTTGATTCGCCTCCTCTGCACGTAAGAAATCGTCTGCGGCATTCTTTAAAATCGTTTTCTTGTTTCAAATTGAGTGTGTGAGGGGAAAGCACAATGTCTCATTTGAATAAATTGAAAGAGGTTAATAACTTTTAATTTTTCCGTTTACCTTTTTTCGCTTCTTCCCCGTATAATGTGTGGGTAATGTTAAATCGGTTATTTATTGTCATGAAAAGAAGCTGGCAAAACAATTCCAGTATTAAAAATATATGTGTGTTACCAAAAGCTCAAACCATTTCCAATATTTGAATTTCCTTTTTTAAAGACAATGTATTTCATTGCATATGCAAATAAGTTTAGTTATTAATCTTTTAATCAACAAATTGTGTTTTCTTAAAGTGTAAAAATTCTTTGAAGGTACTTTAATTATATGTTAAATGAATGGAATTGCTGTAGAACTTATATATATGAAGAATTAAGACATTAGTTTAGGAAAATAATTAACAAACGAACGTATTATGAATATTTAAAACACTTTAACAACAGATAAGTAGGTACTGAAAAACGAGAATAAAAAAGAAACGGAAAATTTATTCTTTAAAATCTCTTGCAGTTTCTAACCAATATATATGTATATGCATGAATGTAAGCTACATTTCATTAAGAGTATACACGAAGTGAAGAAAAATCTTTGATATTCGTTTATTCCTAATTATTCTAAAGATAATATAATAATTGCGCCGCCCAACCTGTCTAGTAGTTAGCGTAACTAACTACGGATGGGGAGGACCTGGGTTCGAATCCTGGCTCGGGCATGGTTTCTCTCTGTGTTTCTTGTCCCTTCCTCAGATGATGGATGAATGTGGCCCGCCCTATAAAAGGGTTTGTGGTGGTGTGGTGGGGGTGATTCTACTCGTACCTCCGTGACTTGGTTCACAGGTGCCCACCGGGTAACGAAAAATGAGTAGCAGTTTCCGGCCTTGATTTTGCAACAAATGGGCTAATGTATATACTTGCTCAAGTGTGCCCGCCATTAGAAATAATAAAATAATTGCTTTATGTAATAAAAAAAGTTATGTATTTACTCTTTACGAAAACGAAATATAAACAAACTTTCTACTTTGACGATCCCTTTAATACATATATTTCGCATATTGTTAGGGATGGTGGGGGGAGGGGTCAACTTTTCAGTATGAAAGATAAGCGAATATTTTTAATAAATATGTTAGAAATGAAATTTTTAAAACTTCCATTGCTAAAGAAAATTAGTAACTTATAACAATTTTAAAATTAAAAAGAGTTCTGTCTCATACTAAAAGTCCTTAAAAGGAATAAAATAAATTTTTTTAAGCAAAAAAAGGGGAAAAAAAAAACAGAAATTTTAAATGCGCTTAAGAAAAGAATGTGATAGTTTATAAATCATCAATAAATAGTTTTCAGCCTATATAATTATTTATACTTATTTCGAACATTCTACTTTTTAAAGTAATGCTTCCAAAAGCATAGACTAACAGAATGTATATTTTTTTATTAATATAGAATTTTTCATTAATATAGAAATATAGAAAAAAAAGGATTTGAAAGCATTAGTGATGAAAAATAGTTCGCTAACAAAAAACTATAGCTTTCAAAGAATTGCTTAAACATTTTATGCATTCGTTTCCTAAATATTATTCAAAAATTTTAAAAGGTGTTGCAAAAATAAAATTGCTTTGAAAAGGATGAAATAAATTTTGAAAGACCTATATAGACTGAGAAATATTGTTTACGAATACTTTGTCAGCAAGAATATTTTTTATCAAGGTTATAAAGTTTCTGTTTCCATTTTTCTTCTTAAAATTCCTTCCACTTTAACAGTATTTTTAACATTGTCAATGATGTAGCATTTTAAAAGATGCTATAATATTAACTGATTGTATTATGGTTGTATTTTATATACACATATTTAAAAAAGAAGAATAAAACTTTAATATTTAAGTAATTCCATTTAAAGTCTCCTATTTAAAGAATTCCATATTAACAAAGTGGAAGTTTACTACAGTAGAAGTCCGATAATCCGGCACGTTCGGGACCGGCTCGGTGCCGGACTACCGAAAATTCCGGACTATCGGACGGTAATTATAAGAACAATAGGTTAATAATTAAACTACAAATACAGTATGCAAATACATACAACAAAGTCTATTTTACATCTCATATAATGTATGTACACGTACTGTAAAACATATTTCACTTAGATTTAAAAAAGTCACGAATGTCTTTTTGTTTTCTTGACTTTTGGTGTTTAGTTTAAAATTCATTTCTAATGATATGGAAATCAATAATTTCTGAAGCACTGTACTAGCCTCAGCAAAAGAGATAAACTTATTTAGTGATGTTGCAGCTTTTGCCCAGCTGATTTTTCCTTTTCTTCCATTTCGGCATCTGAGTCACTTTATTTAGGCTTAGGTTTTGAAAACATGGTCACCCTGTGTACAGTTAGAACGGAAATCACTTTTTTTATAAACAGTTTCAAAAGTTACGTTTACTATTGACTAACCGGCCGCTAATTGTTTCCGAACAATACCGAGCGCTTCCGGATGATCTCGAACCACTCAGAAAACTTCCGAATAGCTCTCGAGCTTTTTTATTTCCTTTACAGACATACTTTGGGAGAAAACCAAAATTTTTACAATTTTCCGGAGAGATGCCGGACTATCGGGCATTCCGGACTGTTGGATGCCGGATTAATGGACTTCTACTGTATATCTTTATTTCTTAAATTCTATATTGCAGTAAGAGAGTCCAAAATTTTATTTGATTTTAATTATAAAAAAAATGAAGCTTCAAGAAATAAGCATTTCATAAGTTATAATTTAATCAGAACAATCAATACGAATATTTTCTTAAGCAAAGAAGATAAATTAAGTTTCATTTGAATAATATTAATCATCATCTTTCATTGTGAAATTGCGAAACTTCGTACAGAATATTTCCGAATACTGTTACATTGTTAGGAATACTGTAAGTAAAAAAAAATCACTCACGTTAGTTTGGCAAACAGAACAATAAAAGAAAAATCATTAAATTAACAATAACTTGCTGAATATACCTAAGTGTTTGTTTTTGAAGCAATCGACAGGAAAATGATATTAATGTTATGGATGTAATAAATCTGTTTGGAGGAAAGATTTATGGCTTTTAACAGGGAAATTTACTGAAAAGTTATCAAAGAAAACATAAAACAAGGAAATCCGTCAAATGAAACTTCAATCAAAGTTGAAAATTTTCATATACAAAATATTAATATTAATAAATATGTGCTAGTTTCTAATTTTGTTAACTGAAGTTTATTTTTCAACCCATCTATGAATTCAAAACACGGACGATCAATTTTCTTCTGTTAGAAAATTTATCGTTCCTCTGAAATAAGAATACCGTCTGCTTTTCATTTTTCCAGCCAGGAAGAGAGTTGCCACACTAATAATAAAATCTATTAAAAATAAAACTCAAGTTCTCTCTCTCTCTTTCAATCAACCTTATGATTCAGACTTTTGACAAATATGACAGTTTTTCCTGCAATAGGTAATGTTTCGATTTATTTTTTAATGTTTTAAGTTTAAGAAAAGGTGAAAAATTTATCCTCGCTGGAGTTAATGTTCTTAAACAAGAGACACTGACATATAAATTTTCTCATTAATATCATATTTGCAGAAGACATTGACAAATGTACATACAAAATATTTAACAAATAATATTCACTAAATAAATAATATTTATATTTTAATAATTGAATAAAAGATATAATAATGTTTATAAATAATTTAATGACAATTTCTGCATCTAATTACGGAAATAGTAATTAAATTGGACATGAAAGTACATGCTCTCTTAAAAATCATTGAAATTAAGGAAATGTTTTTCTGTAAAAATACGAAATTTGAATTTATATATTATTGTAAATTGATAGTTCTGTTGTACTAGTTTTTTCTTAAAATACCACATGAACATAAAAATATTCTTTTGTCTCTTCTGAGTTTTAAATTAAACTTAAAACTGACCAAGTTTTCAATTTTGAATTTCCTTAATAAATAGATTTTTTTTGTCTATTTGTTAAATTTACATCTTTTTTTAATTGTATAATTTTTATTTTCAGTACAAGCCTTGCCTTTAGAGATATATGGTTTACTTCCTCATATATTACTGAAAATAGAATTAAAAATGAAAAATGTTTAATGTATTTTACTATATACATTGAACAATATTATATGTTCCATGTAATGTATGCTTGTTCAATCCATTTTCTTCGTAAGTTATTTTGCGTACAATTTCCTTTATAATCACAAAAATAATAATGAAATTTTTTGCTGTGTCAAATGATGTTTGAAGAAACTTCAACACAATGTTACTCAAAAGTGGATTACATTTCGTAAATTCTACAGAAAATATTCACGGATTTTTTATTGGAACAATTGTGCGTCTTGCTTACAAAAATATTTAATACCAAAGCTTTTAAATGTTTTCATTAAATTAAAAACATTAAATACCTTATTTAGACAAAATTATAACATTTCCTCAATAAATAATACAAAATATTTGTTTAAAGTTATTGATTTTACACATTAAATAATAACCAGTTCTTGAAAATGCGATTGGAATATCTTATTTCTTTTCTTCAAGATGTTCAGAATTTTGTTTACAAATTCGCTTTTTCTTGTTTCATCTCAAAATGTTGACAAGAGTCATTTTACTAATATCTAAGATTATTGAATTTTTTTTAACTAACTTAATTATTCTTAACTAACACGCGTTCGTGAAGCGGATCTTTACATCAATCTTTAAATTTAATTCACCGTAACCAATTTGAGAGTATTAATTTCTTATAATCTCGTTGCAATAGTGCGTAGATATCTACGGTGAAGATATTACAGGAAATTACTAAAATTTGTAAATAATTAGTTTTTTTTTTTTTTAAATTTCTCATAACCAATTTTTGAAGGATTCTTTCCAATTCTCGTTCCTGAGAAACAAAATTGACGTCCGCAATGGCATCACAATGTCATTTGTGATATTATTATTAAAATGATTGGCCTATTCCAACCCAAACTAACGAACCATGATTTCGAATAAGAATAAATAATAATGGGAAGTTGACAATATCAGCATTTTAGAATAGGGGTTCTGTTTGTTCTAGTTTTTTAAAGTAAAACTGATTAGGAAAAAATAAATAAATTAGCTAATTAAATGATTAAATTGATTAATTATATTTAAAAATTGATCATTATCTTTTTGGTAAACTACGTAAGGAATTTAAAATGGATTGACGCAACATATCATAAAATTGGTTCTCATTTTTGTTTTTGAATTCGGTTTTAGCGAAGAACACTTGACATCGAGTAAATGTTGCATTACTTTTTATTATCATCAAATGAAATATTTTAAATCTTTTAGAAAGAAATAGTTAATTTATATTTTAGTTGCTTAATACTCTCTAATCATTTTTTGCAAACTAATCATTTCTTGATTATTGTTTAAGAGTTTCAATATCTACTGCAATAAGAGTTCAGGTCAAATACACATTCTTATATGGTTTTTTGTTAAACAATTACTTATCCTCATTTCCAACCAACTCACCAACGACTTTAGAATTAAGAAACCTTATTAAAAATAAGTCACATGAAATCCTTTATTAATATTCCTTTATTTGCATGAAATTTAATTGAATTACAATTAATAATGTTTATAAATATACTCGCATAATATATCAAATGATCGAAATAATCTAAGATAGCCAAACACCAATATACTTCAATTATATGAGTAAGGTTTGGTTGCATTTTGTCTAACAAAATTAAATATCAACTTATATAAAAGCATTAAATAATATAAATTATATTACTCACAAACACTTTTACCGTATTTTATTACATTTAATTAATTAATCTTAATTTTAAAATTTTCACAGATAGTTACCGCTGATGAAATTATCGAAATACTATTAATCATGGTAATATAATGGAGTTATGTGTTACTTTAATTATTTTTTGTATATATAAGTAATTGTACCCAAAAATTGGTATTTATTAACAAAAGTGCTTGCCATATATATATATATATATATATATATATATATATATATATATATATA
>JAPDSC010032689.1:227725-270231 GCA_026290005.1 Latrodectus geometricus
TATATATATATATATATATATATATATATATATATATATATATATATGACAAGTACTTTATATATATATATATATATATTTACGTATATATATATATATACATACATAACGATGTGGAAAAGCCCTGAACTTTACCAATTGGTTAACAGGTTTAAACTTCTCCATCAACAGTAGAGGGACCCTAATACGAATGACTTTATTTGAAATAAAATGAAGGTGATAATGGTGAACCTTAAAGCCTGAAGACTATCTGTGAGGTAGAAATCAACATCACACAGTACAATGACAGTAAAAAATAACTATTGGAATACAATATTGATTATATAAGAGTTTCGTGCTCCCAAGGCACAGATCCGAGGTTTGATTTTCGGGTAAGGTAAGGATAACTCAGCCTTTCATCCCTTCAGTAAGTTTATAAAATTGAGTACCAAGCAAGTTTGGGAACTAAACATAAGGAGTTTTACGTTAGATTGACAACATAACTATGCTTTGCAGTCAGAGCCTTCGGACAAGAAAATAGATGCAGTAGAAACAGTGTGCTTTGGACCCTGGGGTCTGTCGTACCACTGTAAAATTCAGTCTGCATGAAAAAAAAACTGTATCATTGTTTTGATGTTTGATTATACAAATATTTAGTCTGCAACCAAAGGGAAGACCAAAAGTATGTAGAAGTATTTCTCGATAGTGTACAAAATGTGTGTGTGTTGTGTGTGACTAACACAATAGAGAAATATACTTCATCTATTCTATTACTTATCATATCTGGCTACAGATACTTACCAGCAGCAAGGTGAAATGAATAGTTTATAGCATATTGTCGTTACAAAGTTAAATTTTCATGAGGCAGAATTGGCAGTTCAGTAGTTAGGCTTCCGATACAGTAGTTCATAGATTATATTTCTGTTGGAAATGTTAATACTAGCTCAAAATACTATTTAAGTTGTAGTACTTCTTTCCAAAAAATTAAAATTAAAAATAAAGAGACAGCCAAGCATCTCAAATCTGACAAAATAGGGCATTTATTACAAAGTAATTGAATCATGCTTGAACATCTTCACTTTTGGTGGTAGTCTCCTCACCGATCACTCCTTTAAAATACATGTTACCCTAGTACCCGTAATAATAAAGGCCGAGTTGGATAACGCATATTCATGGCTAATTAGATTGACTATCATCGGAAGTAATATCAGCATTGAAACTTTTATATACACTAGTATTTTTAATTTAAAAATTAAAGATTGTTAACACAATTTGAATGTATTTTCTCTTAGTCTTCGTTTGTTTTTCTGAAAATTTACATGCTACTTAAAAGAACTTATGAAATTTAATTAATTTCTGAATTCCTATATTAACTATAAGAACCTAAGCGATTAAATAATTAATATAACTACTCTTCCAGGAACTGAGTTCTGTTCGTTTGGAAGGTATTCCGACAAGTTCCTTGTAAATGTAATAATTTAGAAGAATTTATCGTCCATTCATGTGGAAAGTGATCAGTTGTTCTTCTTCAGCACTTCCTTTCCTTTTCTATTAACTGGTGTCCGAAACGAGTCTCAAAAGATAAATCATGTGATTCCCCTCCCCAGAGCATCCCCACCCATTTATTCCTTTTCTGAATTTGGGCCAGGTTCCGTGACCTTTTCTTAAAATTCAGCGGGTTGCTCGAAAACTCATCATTATCTGATGGTGGAGAGTGTTCTGTGGAATATTCTTCCTTCGTTTTCTTATTTATTCCGCTGGGCGTCGACATCACGACTTTTTACTTTAATGGCAGACGACTTTCATTTTCTCTCCCCTTTTTCCTATCCAAAAAAAAAAAAAAAAAAAAAAAAAAAAAAAAAAAAAAAAAAATTAATTACTTATTTTCCATTGTTCTTTGGCAACGGGCGAGATATATATCAGTTTAATCTAATTTGCATAATTCTATGAGTTTCTTTGGCACAATGTCCTTTTAACTGTTTCCGCGATCTTTTGCGGTGTGTATTACTCATTATGTGTGAAGTATATGGATTGAGAGTTTACGGTACTTGGAAGGAATATATTTATTTTTCAAGAAAAAATACTGCTTAGATAATATTTATATATAAATTTCTTATTGAATGCATAATAAAAAAAATATTAAATTATGCTTCATCATTTTTCAAATTCCTAAATAATTTTATAAAAAAAGATTTGAAAACTCGTACCTTAATTATGAAAAATTTTGTATTTCCTTCTAATTTTTTACCAAATATGTTCTGAAAATTAAACTGTTATCTCTTCTTACCCCAAAAGTTAATTTTAGTATACTAAACTCAATTTTCATTTGGTAACGATATTATTTACAAACAAAAATTAAAATGTATATTTTAATTGCTATTTCTTCGAGTGATAAGATATTGAATGATATTTGGAATCGAAAATTGTTATTTATTTTACTATTGATAGTGATTATTATAATTTAATTTTAAATTTTCACGATAAATTAGAATTTAGTTTGATGGTGAAAAATGCTGAAAGCTTACAACATATTGCTTTGATGCTCTCTGAAAATTTAAGGAAACTATAATTTTCTTAGGAACTTAATCTGGAAGTTCAATAAAAAATGTATTCTTATTATCAATTGATGAATATTTTTATAACTTTCCCCTTGGAAACGATTTTGTAATTTGTTCTTTAAAGTCCACCTCCATAATGGATGTAAATATAGAACCAGCCAAAAATTAGACTCTATTTTTAAATAATTAAAACTTGACTTAAAACAGTTGTCATCTTCGAATTGAAATGATGTCAATCATCTGGGCTTTTGAACAATAACACTTTCGTGATGCGATTCCCTCAACTGCCTTATTACTGAGAATTGGTGGGCAATAATTGGCAGGTGGTTGTCCAGTGATCCTAAGCGACCACTGATGAAGCAAATACGTAACCTCTTTTCTTCCTTATTAGGTCTGGTCGTGTCTCAGCAGAAGAAAACTGTTTTAGTGTTGTAAGAGCTGCTAATTATGAGGATGAATGAACTGTCTTTCGACGCTGAGACCAAAGAACACAATTTCTTTCTTCTCTTATTTGACCTCGTGAAAGGCAAAGAATCTGATTAAAAGGGAAATGTCAGAAGAAAAAAAATCATTGAAATTATTTTTAATTTAAGAACATTGTGTGTAAGAAGAATAGAATAAATTTAAAAAAGCCTAAAATTCAAAATTCAAACGATAAAGAAGCGCTTTGGAATTATTTTAAGTAGAGATTAAGCAAATTCTAAATAATATTGAATTAGAATATCAATAAGAGAATAATTTAAATGAAGACTTCAGAATTATTTTTAATAAGAAAATATTTGAAGTAAGATTGAAATCTAACTTATAATTTTTTATTATTATATTCAGATTATGTAAACAATTTGAATTTTGAATTTTAGTGGAAAAAAAATAGAAGTTATTTTAAGCAAAAGGATAATTTAAGTAAAAATAAAACATGTTTTAAGAGATTTGTAACTCGAAATTCAAAATCCAAATCCTCCAGAGATATCGGAACTAGTTTTAATGAAAATATTTGAAGTAGAAATTAAGCAATTTTGCAAATAATCACGGGTCTAAATTCTAGCAAAAATATTGGAGATACTTTTTAACAATGAATATTTTGAATGGAAATAGAAATTTTTTTAAACAATCTTGAGTCTGACATTCGAGTCATAACAAAAACTTTTAATTATTTATTATACATGTAAAATAATATATTACATATATGATTTTACATACTGCGAATCATATACGTAAAAAGAAATTTCCAGTTCTAATTATTATAGAACTGGAAATACAAATTCTAAAAATTTTCTAACCCTATGAATTTACCAATCTTGAAATGATTTTTAATTATTAAAAAATTATAATACTCTAATGAATGATAATTTTTAACATTTTATATTAAAAACCTTTATTTCAAATTTAATAGGAAAAAAACATAGCACACAGCTTTAAAAAATATTGCGTGAATTTTAAAAAACTTGCAAAAATTATTAATCCCATAAAAATTTAATGAGAAATTCCTTGATAATTTAACTCATTTAAAATAAAAATTTATGCTAGATCAAAATGAATAGTTTAAAACTTGTTTAAAGTTTTTGAGAAAACACATATACACATTTTACATGAGCACAAGAAATATTAATTTAATAATAAAATTTTACAATTACATGAGCAATATTGTATATAGAGATGATACTTATTAGAAAATTCACATTTTAAATTAAATTAAAAACTATGAAAATTTTACTCTCACCAAATGAATTATACATGAATTATAACTTTTATTGCTAAGCGAATGTGTGAGCTTGTGTTGGGAATTTCAGTAAAATAATCATTAAATTATTTTACTGCCCCATTTATTAGTTCTAAAAATATTTTATGTTTTAAATCTTTTTTTTTTCTAGAAAGATGTTTCCCCCTTTCAATTATTTACATATTCTTTAACCGAGAACTCAAAGAACATAATTTGTAAGAAAAGATTTCAATATTTTTAACATCGAAACATTTTTTTAAAAATCCTTTCCATGTAAAAAATAATTAATAATTTTCTAAATGAGAGTTTGAAGAATTCGAATTTAAGAAAATGTCTCTTTATTTGTCCTCATAGGTGGAACATTATTTTAATGCATAGTGTTTAAATGAGAATTTGAGGTCTTTAACACATTTTTAAAAATCTTTGAAAGAAAATTAAAAAAATTCAAGTTAAATGGAAAATTGTTAATGGATTAAAAATTTATAAATTTTGAACATCTAAATTTTTTTATTCCAATAAAATTACTTTTATTAAAATTTGCATTGAACATTCAATAATCTTTTTATTGAGAAATTAGAACACATTCGATAATTCTTTATTTGAGAAATTGGAAGATTCGAAATATTAGAAAGATATCTTAAAGTGTTCAGTGTTTTCAATCTTGATGGTACCATTCTTACTAAAAATTTAAATCAAAAGATACTGAAAAACTTTTTAAATAAGAATTAAAGATATTTAAATGGTAAAAAAGTTCAAGAATTTTAAAAATTTAAGTTTTTAAGCATTTTTTTTTATTATTCTTAATATCTTTTGAAGTGTTTGATTATATTTAAGCTAAGAACTTAAATGATTCTTATAGAAATAGAATTGTTAAAAGAATTGTAATAAAAAGAATTGAATGTTTCTTTCGAACAAGAGTATTCTTTTAAAATTATGAATCAAAGTATTTGATGATTATTTGAATTAAAATACAAAATATTTGAAATGCAAGGAACGTAACTAATATTCAATTTTATATATATAGCTCCACTTATATATTCAAAATTTATTCTCTAAAATTTTCACCTGTAATTAAATTTAAAGTGAAATTTATTGGAATAAAATTATTCTTGATAAAAAATTTTCGTTAAAAATTTGCAACTGAAAGTTTGTGAAAGAAATTACTCTAGCTGAATTTTTTCAATATTGTTTTAAAATTATATTTTAACTCGATGAAATTTGGTTTTTTCTAAATCTTTATAACAACCTCAATAAAAGATATACAACAGAGAATTAACAATTTCTTAACTGAGGTTTCCAAAGACTGGAAGAAAGAAGACAATTTTTTTAATCGTAATCCCTGAGTTTTTTTTCTGGTAAATCATTAATTCATTAAAACTGTCAAATTTTTACTGTCAATATTTTTACGATTGTTTAAATGAAATTAAAGAAGTATCACAAAAAAACTGAAGGAAAATCTAATTTTTAAATTTATAGTAATTTTACTTTTATTAAGGCAAGAAGAAAAGGTTTCATTTATATTTATATTTCCTTAGTTAAAGCATTATAATCAACATTCAAATCTTCAGTAAAGGAATATTGAATCTCATATCTCGTGACAAAACGGTTTCCAGAGTAACTATTCATTAATCATGAATTGAATAATATTTCCCATGCAACTCCTTTTGTCACGAGAAAACTCGTTTGTAATTAGTTTATTATTATAGAAAACCACACAAAGTTTTCATGATTTATTGAAGAAAAGACTCATAAAATTAAGCAGATGAGATGGAGCATTTTGCAACAATATTTTCAAAAGAACACCATGTCTATGACAATGACAAAATAGAAAGTAAACAACAAGCAAATTAAAGCTGTTTTCTCTTACATAACCAACAATTGTAAATTTTATGAGCTAGACGACAATGAGAGCTTATGTAAAATCAAAGACACCTTCGAAGTTTTCTGTAAGAATATACATTGTTCTTTATTGTGGTAGAGAACGTTTCTAACCCACTTAGTCATACTTTGCACAAATGAAGGATATAATAAGAAAATTTTACTACTTAGCTTACGAGGCTTATAATAAGTAAATACCAAACAAAATAATCAGACAATGAGAGTAAATTTAATAAAAAAAAAGTCTCTACGTGATAAATTTATGTCAACCAATTTTATTAATAAGCATTTAACAAGTTTCTGATTGTTGTAGCAATTTGTATTCAGGTTATTGTTTTAGAATGATCGATATTGATTTCTGGCGTGTTTTACTCTAGCCCTCTCAATCATTACTTTAATTATAATATATTTTTCAAGTGATTTAGGCCAAGATAACGAACAGAAAATGAACGATTTACACATACATACATCGGTGTACTCCTTGTTAGAAACTGTGATACCCAATTACTTATTAGTTATTTTTATAGTCACTAAATTCACTTCTTGGAGGCATATTTTCCTCAATGAATGGTTTCGAATCACACCTCGGTTTTGGCTGTTTGTAATGGTTTGTAATGGATTTCCTCCATGAATAGTTTCGAAACACACCTTGGTTTTGGCTGTTTGTAATGGTAACGTAAAATGTAAATTATGGTCGAACTAGCCTTTGTGTTGAAGAAAATGGTGGAGAGCAACAAAACGATATTTTTTAGATATGATTTGATGTTAAAACTAAGATGTTAATGTTAAGTACTTAAGATATGGTTATGGTATCAAACAAAACAATTGTCCTTAAGATATGATTTGTTTTATTTTTATAAGGTTTGGTTTCATATGTTTTAGTATACGTTTTAATTTTCCTCTCGTAGTATCTATCACTACTAGATATGACTGCGTGTATAATCTGAAATGATCTTGAGGATTCCATAGCGCAATGAATTTAAATAAAAGTACTCTTAGATGAGAAAACGTACTTTTATTTAAATTCATTTGTTCTATAAAATGTTTTGTTTAGTAAATTTTTCTATATTTATGGTAAGAAAATGTAACGCATTTTCTTTGTGTATTTGAGTCATGGATAATTTAATATCATCTATTTCTTCTCTGAAATTGATTTTCAAGATAAGTTTGCATTTCAAGATAATTTTATTTCATTGGCTAAAAATGAATAATTAAATATAAATTAAAACACAGTCAGCCAAATTCAGAAGTAATTTTTATGTGTTATCAATAGAACGATTAGCTAATGATATAAAAGCAATAAAATTCATGGTACTGTTTCTAAAAGTAATAGATGCAGGATTAGTTATAATTATATAGACATAAGAATGCACGAAAATATAAATTTTCTGAGTTAAGACTAACATTTTTTACGCAATCAAGAGAGAAATTAAATATAAATTTCCGTAAAAACCGAGCGCAAATATTTTTTTCCGTAATTAATACTGCAAAACACTAAAAAATAAAAGACTGTGTGCATGCCTTAACCACATTTGATACTTTTTTTTGGGAAAATTTAAGTTCAAAGAAAAAAATGCAAACGTATACCTTTCATCTCTTACAAATATGTTTTTACATTATAATAAAATTCAGATGATTTAAAACACATTCCAGAGATATCATGCATATTTTTCTAAGCGTGATTGGCAGCACTTTATGACAGTATTTACTATTCTGATTTTATATCTAGAGATCAGAAATATAAGAAAATATTATCACCTCTTTAAAAATTTTGTGTGGGTGTTAAAAATAATAATTTACCTTTGCATTTAGAAAATAATGGGTTGTATTCGTAGTTTTCCCAATGTGATTAACAAACTAAATTAAAAATTTCAATAAAGTACCGAGTTAAAAATGTCACTAGAAAAAAGTTTTAAGTACTGTAGCTTCCTAACGCACTCATAAACATTACAGGAACTTACATCTTAACTCATTGTTTGTATATTTTGTGTTAGTTAAAATGGGTTGAATTGAAAACTCTAGAAAATTCACAGAAGAAGTATTTTCTCCCTCTCTCTCTCTCATTTCCGTAAAATATCTTAAATTTTTCTTCAGTTTTACAGCTCTTTGGCTGAGCTGTCAACTGAATGCATAGGAATCTACTATTTAATTAAAAAGCTCGTAAGTTCAATTCCCCCCTCAAGCATGGATGTTTGTAGTGGTTTGTAATATATTTTAAATTATGGGTCTCATTTTGATCAACCCGCATGTGAAATAAGTGGTAGTAGAGCGACAAATAACTCAATCGCATGTAAATTTGTGATTCTGTTATAATAGCAGTGAATTTACAGTGTTAACCATTACAAACGCATTACAAATTATTACAAATGTACCAAAAATTCCGTGTATTGACATTCATCTATCTTAAATAGTGGATTCTCCTTTCAATGTGTTTTGTAAAATATTTATAAAATGATTGAGGTTTCAAAACTAAATTTTTTTATATGTTACAGCAATACGTTTTTGTCGACTAGAGACTTAGTATATGTATGAGCTGTCCCTTCTTTCGTAAAGAAGAATAGTATTTTTGAAACACTTATGTTTGATGTCAAACATGCTCACATATCCACTCAGCATATAATGCTTTTATCTACATCTTAATAGATTTTTGATTTGGAACATTCAATAACTCTTGGCATTGTTTATTGAAACTATATTTTATTATTCATAATAGTGTTGTTTAAAAGCTTATGAAATATACATCTTTACTTTTCAAATAAGCCTCTTATTTAAATAAATAAATTTATTTAATTTGATTTTCTTTCTAATTTTATAATTAACTATACAATAAAAGGAAAGCTGAAACTTTAGAGGATATTTTTCAGTCGTATAAATTATTTATAAATATTTTAAGGTAACTCAGCAAAATATAAGACAGAATAAGAATATAAACAAGATAAAAAATAAAACCTCGCATATATATAAATACATGCACCACATTAAAGAATTTTGATATTTTCACAAATATTACTTTATTTAAAAATTTAGAGTAATAAAACTTGCTTAAGGAAATAAATAAATGAGGTAATATTTTTAATAATAAATAATGATGTACGCTTTTACAAATTAAGTTCTTATGTGGATTAGACCAGATTTCATGTTTTCTCATAAAAATTTGATTTGAAATTTAAAATTATTTTTAGTTAAATATTGAGAGACATCACTTCAATTATCAAAAACTGTTAAAATACAGTTGCTTTATGGTGTTCTGATCACTCTATCTTAAATATACTACCGTTAGAAGTATTTAAATTATTTTAAAATAATAAATATATTTACAAACTCTTAGAAAGCTTATCACGACCCAGTAGTATATTATGCTCCTCCAAGTGAAAGATTTAAGTCTACAACGGTCCAGGAAAAGATGTTGCATTTTCAACTCCTACCTGCACATATATGTTGCAGTAAGTGCTTGGTAGTTTTCAGGTGCCAATTTCTGTAGTATGTGAATATGGCTCACTGAACCTGCAACGTAGTTATTGATAAAAATTTGAATACCTTACAATAGCTTTTAGTTAAACTATCTGTTATGTCTGTAAGTTCCCATTTTTATCGAATTTATTATTACGCTTATGATTTAAAGAATAGTTTATTTTATAAATTGAAAATGATTTCCATAATTAAGAAATAAACTTGCTTTTTTGAAATCTTTAACATTTCTTTGAAGTAGATACTTCCGGTTTCTAAAGGCATTTTTATCTACATTATTCCAGGAAGTATTACCTATCAGTTAATGTTTTCTTCAATGATAGGGATGAGTCATTCATACTTATACATTTACGGCATGTCAATTCGATACAATAGGTAGAAACAGGGAAAAAATCAAATTTTTATTCTATACTCCTGATAAAATTTGATAAGTGACACTTGGCCATATTGTCTATTTTTATTCTTAAAAGATTATCTGTCTCAATAAGCCTAAAATATTAACAATGGAAGAAACTCTTAGATGGAATAAAAACTAGTTCTTATTATTACCGTCTATGATCATTTCCAAATACACATTTAAAAAATATAGGTTTTTTACTCCAGGATGATCTTATCAGACAGGTGGTTAAGGAAAGAAACAGAAGATCGCTTAGAACTTGTTTCAAAGGAGATTTTTACTTTTTTTTTATCGTTTCATAACCAGAAAATTTATATACTTGCCAAAACATCAACTGTATAATCCTCTTAACTGTAGTTAAAGCTTACTTTAAACATTTTTTTTCAATGACTTCTCTGACTTGTATGAGTAAAAGGTTTAAAATAGTGTAGGCGTCTTGAAGTTTCAATTTTTATTAGACTTTGTATAGTTTCAAACTATATTTTAGTTTGTCGTTGGAAGTGTAAATATAGTATTTAAATTTTTAGATTACATTCTGTTAAACTTTTGTACTGCATTTAACTACGAAATGAGAAATTTAAGTATTTTTTAATGTAAATTAAAAGAATTATGTAAGAAAGCTTTCCATTTTAAGGAAAATTATGAAAGTAACAACAATAAAAAATAATAGTCAAGCAGATTCTTGTTCTTTTCTGGAAATAACTAATAATACAATGTACACATTTTTAAAATAAGATAACAGAATAGTGAAATTAAAAACATTCCCCCAAAAAAGAATTTTATATACTTAATGGTTTATAAAAACGATGCCTATATGTCATTGGTGATTTCATTAAGAAATCAATAAATTATGCACCCAAAATAAAAAATAATTGTGTATACTTAATAATTGAAACAAATGTTCTTAAGACAGTATTTAAGCTATCACATTTTACAAAAAAAAAAAAAAAAAAAAAAAATCAATGATAATTACAAGCATATGCGATACTAACTGCAAAACTGTTTCAAATATCAATAAAAATTAACATTCCTTGATTGTAAAACTCTAAATAATATTAACTGCAAGCAGTTTAACGTGTGAACTAAAACACAGCTACTAAGAAAATAAACTATCTTTATAGAAAATAGTAAATTGTGTTAACTAGTAGCAATTTTGCAAAGCTAGCTGCAACGGAGTTTCTAAAAGCTATGAGCAACGTTTCTAAATAATATTAATAATGCAAAAGGATGTGTTATTTAACCTTATTCAGTTTTGCAATATTAGCAACAAATTTACTAAAAATTATAAATAAGGTAAAAATTTTAAATATTCCTAACTCTAAAATGATTAACAATGTTAACTACAAATTTAATTAATGCTGATAACTTTAACTGCAATACTAATTCTACATAAGCAATAAGTTATGTCATAAGTATGCATTCTAATAAAAATGAATAAAAAAAAATTGAAAAAATATATTTTATTTAATGAATGTTTAGTTAAATTAAATTAAATTAATGTTTAATTTAATTAATTTTCTTTGATAATAATGTGTTAGTAATGGCAATTTGAATTAAGATTTAAATAAAATCATTGAAAACAATTTGAAAGTTCTAATAGAAGAAGCATAATTGCAATATCTTTTCCATGCGAATAAATGTAGTAGTTAAGAATCCTCTCTAAAATAGGCGTTGGTCGTAAAGACCTATTTTAAAGAGAATTCTTAACCTCCAATGTCCAAAATATGGCCTTGAGTGATAAACAAACCAAATTATTGATTTTAATTGAAAATAATAAGTTACAAAAGTCTAAATCATTGATGAAAAACATTTGGGTATCAATAATACAAGGAAATGATTTCAATAAACCATAAAGCTAGTATTTTCAATACTGTATTCATATGTGAATGTGTATGTAACTAAACTAGGGCACAGGACATTGAAAATGGATTAATGAAAAATTATTTCTTCCTAAGCATTATGTTTTCATTTATTTGCATTCTTTTTTCTAACATATATGAAAAAAACATGAAACCTTAATTTTTTTAAACAATTAAAAAATAAATTGTTATCTGAATCGAGAGGTTGATCAGTTTTTAAAGAATATATTTTTTACACTAAATTTTATGATTTTGAAATGATGGATTTTCAAAATTTAAATTGATGATTTTGGAATCTTCATAATCTCTTTTATCTTACCAAGATTAGTGTCCTTTAGACAAATTTATTCAACATACCAAATGTTAACTGCTATAACTAACATTTTATTTCATTTTTCATATTCTTCTATAAGAAAGACTTTTATATTAGTGTTTGTCTTCTCTTTTTCTAGTAAAGAAAGTACACATTTCACAATTCATAATTTTGGGGTTCATTTCAACATATCTAAACGAATTTCAAAGGAAAATATCATCTTTAAGAAAGTTCCCCTCACAAGATTCAAAAGCAAAATTTTTCTTATTATTATTACGTGAAAAATTTTAGTTCATATAACTGAGATAAAGGAACAAAATTTTTTTTCCTAGTGTGTTGTTTAATATAGAAAATTAGAATGAAATCTAAGGGCATCCACATACCAGTTTACTCGGAATTCATATTCTTAAACACATTACACTCAATTTCTATTTTAATAATTGCTTATCGATATTGTTTGCGTTCGTTTACTAAATTCTCACGGCAGCAAACGATGCATTTAATAAGCAAATTGCTGCAGACGATTCCTTCAAGCCAAGTGACGATGAAGATCAGGATGAAAGATCTGCTTCGCGTGCAGACGATCTTTCTCCTCACCTTCCTGTTCGGAAAGGGGGGAGGGATGAAGTGAAAGAGAAAGGGAGGGGACAGGTCAGTGGACGGAAGAGAGTGAAGAGAGAAAGAAATTAAAAAAGAAAGAAAATACTACCTCAGAGACCAACTAACCTGATTTCGTTAGTGGGGCTACTCGTATAAAAGCACCTCCACTTCCAAGAGGGGGCATCTCGTTGCTCACCATTCATCATGGGAGTCTCGAAGGTAAGCTCTCTCTCTCTTTCTGTTTTTTATTATCTTTCAGTTTCTGATCACTTACTTGAAATTTTACACAGAAAATTTCAGAAGTTGTACATATGATATATTTTTTAAGATTTATATTTTAAATTAAGGATACATTTTCCAAACTTTTGGTAATTCTACCTTATTTATTTTACAGATTTTAAGTTTATGTCTTCTATTTTATTCAGTAACTTTTAAAAAATTATAATGATTGCTATTATACAATGATTTAATATATTAATTTTTAGAGCTTAAAAGCTTTCTAAATTTATTATTTTAATAAAAACACTTTGATTATACTTGAAATATAAATATTTGAAATCAATAGCTATTATCTTACCAATTGCTGAATTTACTTTTGCAAAAATACTTGAATTAAAATAATGAATAGTTTTGTTTGTTTCATTGCAGATATTCTATTCTAAAACAAGAATATTTTTAATGATAATTGAGACTTTAAAAGTTTATTACTTTATATATATTCATTTCGAATATAATAGTCTATTAGTTAAGACTTTGCTTTAATTACTTATAATACATTTTAAGATTATTACATCAATGAAAATATAAAGTGGAATTAATTTGTAAAATATTATCATCAAATGAATATTCTTGAATTATTTTATTCATGAAAAATGCAAATTATAGGACTATTTTAGTAATGATAATTTCATTAATTAAATTTGAATTTGTCACTATCAATATCAATATTGAAATTATAACTATAAATTAATGAGTTTCTTATATTGTTTTTTCCTATTTAAAAACATATATATAAAAAGCTAATAATATAATATAGTTTTATATAAAAAGCTATATAAAAAAACTTAATTTGATAAAAATTAAGGAGGTGATTCATTACTTTTTTTACTTAAACTTTGAAATGAGAAATCTTAATTTTATATTTCCAACCGGTTAAAAGCAATGATTTTTTTTGATAAAAAACTTATAAAATTCAAATCAGCCATCATTTATTTTAAACTTCAGTACTTCAAAAATTATACTTTAATTGAATATGTTTTAATTCTGAATAATTTTCAAGTTTTTTTTTACTTTGAGGTTCAAGATCGAAACAATTTCGTATTTGAAAGATTCTCATCTTGTATTTCAAGAGATAGGAAATGGATATAATGCAACATTTGATTTTAACTGTCTCGTGTTTCTGTGATGATTTTATGCATTGAGTGTTATTGTTTGCTTTATCCTTTTCAACAGTAAATTTAGCAACTTATAACTTTTATATATGAATTAACATTAAATGTGAATGTATACAGAAAACTTTTCGGTAAAGTATGCATTGATGATAATAAATGCCATTAAATATAAAACTAATGAGGCATGTCTTCTTCTAAATTAAAAGAATACCTTCCCGACCTGCATTCTTATGATGTTTCGTAATTAAATTTAGAGTATAAAATTTGAATGAAACATAATTTTATAATTTCATAATTTTTGTTTAAATTCAAAATTAATTAGTTTAATTTTGAATTTAAACAAAACTAACAACGAAAATTATTATGAATACGAAATTTGAACAAAATTTCATTTCCACACATAAATTATACTTGTTTTAATTGAAAAACATTTTTAAATAAGTCAAAACACTTGTTATAATTATTGAAAACCATTATTTTTAATAATTGTAAGGCACAAATTCTAAAGACCTATTATTAAATAATAAAAGCCACTTTATTAAAAAGCTTCAATGTTTTAATACTGAATTTAGAGCTTAAACTGATATTTTCTCATAAATATATAAAAAAAACTGTATATTCTACAGAAATTCATTTATTGAATTTCAATTATTTTTCTTTGCAGAAATGGGCCGCTTGGGCTACCCTAAGTTGTTTATTCCTTTCGGTTTCTGGAGGTTACATTAGCCTCGGAGGAGGAGGTGGAGGCTATGGTGGCGGTGGAGGAGGAGGATATGGCGGAGGTGGTGGAAAAGGAGGTGGTGGAGGAGGCGGATATGGAGGAGGTGGCGGTGGCGGATATGGAGGTGGTGGAGGAGGAGGATACGGTGGAGGTGGTGGCGGCGGAAAAGGCGGAGACACTATCTTTATCGCTGTTCCCATTCAAAGTGGTGGAGGAGGACACGGTGGCGGAGGAGGTGGAGGAGGATATGGTGGAGGTGGCGGTGGAGGATATGGTGGAGGAGGTGGAGGAGGTTATGGTGGAGGTGGCGGAAAAGGTGGATTCAGCTTAGGAGGTGGTGGATACGGCGGTGGTAGCGGAGGATATGGAGGTGGAGGTTTCGGAAAAGGTGGTGGAGGAGGAGGATATGGAGGTGGAGGATTCGGCGGTGGTGGCCATGGAGGTGGCGGTGGAGGATATGGTAATTAAATTTAAATTAATTAGTTTTTGCTGTATTTTTAATTTAAATTTTGTACATAAATTTTCTAGACGTATAGAACTAGGATATGAAATAAGTTTGTATCATTTAAAAATGGCATAATTTCATAAAAAATCTATTTTGGTAAAAAATTTAGAGCATCTAGTGCAGTTTAGTTAGAAAATGATAAATTTAAGTTTTGCTAATTATTATAAGCCACAGTTTAAAAAAATGAAAGATAGCTCTAGAGAGAGAGAGAGTCTCAAAAGCATGTACGTTTATAAATTTTAGGAAAAAATTAATGTATTGTCAAAATACAATATCACTTTAATTTCAAAGGCTCATTCATTTTTATGTTATATTTGCATTTATTATCGGTCATTTGGTAATACATATTGCAAACAAGTTTCTTTCGATTTGTTCTTTTATCATTTCATCTTTTTTATTACAGGTGGAGGCGGAGGAGGAGGAAAAGGTGGTGGTGGCGGTGGAGTAGCCATTGTAGGAATCAGTTTAACTAGTCTTGGTGGTGGCCATGGAGGCGGTGGTGGTGGAGGAGGATATGGAGGAGGTTCTGGTGGAGGAGGATATGGAGGTGGTGGTAAAGGAGGATTTGGTGGTGGAGGATTCGGAGGCGGTAAAGGATTTGGTGGAGGATCTGGAGGCGGATACGGCGGAGGTTCCGGAGGATACGGTGGTGGTGGATTCGGAGGAGGTGGAAAAGGTGGAGGTGGTTATGGAGGAGGAGGATTCGGTGGATTTGGAGGCGGTGGAAAAGGAGGTGGTGGCGGCGGTGGTGGATACTACTGAATAACTCAAAGTAAGTTGTGCTTTTTGATTTAAAATTGCGAAAAATTCCATGACTGAATATAGTTTCTTAATATACTAAAAGAATCAATAATATCAGAAATACTTATCTCAGATATGATTGTGATGAATCAGATATGATTCAGATATATAATAAAAATATTTAATTCTGAATCAAACTAATTATCGTAAACTAATGATTTCAATATTATTTAAGGTCATAATATTTTCCTACTTTAATTCCTTATTAAATATAAGACCTCTTATTTAATATTTTTCTTAAATATATTAGAGCAGATATATTATAAAGAATACTTAAAACAGAGTATAGGGAATTGAATTTAATATGAATTAAAATTTATATGTGTAGTTATTCTTTTATTAGATTAAGTGGTTTTTATATTTAATGTAATAAATTAAGCAAAATAGTCTCCTGTACTACAAAATTTAGGAAATAATAAATCATTGTTTCATAGATAATATTCTTTTTATTCTTAGTAAATAATGCAAAGTAGTTCAACATTTCATAAGTTTTTCTTAAAAATACGTTATTAATAATAAGAATTCCCTTATTATTAAAAATATATTTTTTAGTACATAAATATCAAGAAAATAAATTTTTTTTATATATTTAGATATCAAGTGATCTTTTATAATGCATTTCTCTAAAAGATAAATTACTGTTTCGTGAAGACACCGTATATTGCTTTTATATTAAGAAAAGTAAAAATACACTAATGAAATGTATTTTAACTCGTATATTCTCTTTACAGGATGAAAAGATAAACTAAGTGTAAACAGTAGCCCCTCCTCTACAACCTCAATGATGAGGAACAATTTCTGTGATTTTTTAAACCGCAAAATGTCTTTTACTCCAAAAAAGTGATAGACTCCGGGGAAAAATAGAATTTCCAACATCAGGATACCAAAGGACTTTATAGAAAAGATTTCAGCCAACTTTGGATAAAAGTTAACTAACTTCAAGTCTTCGACGTCTTTAATTTATCTGTATGATATGGTCGAAGCGTTAGAGGCAATAAAATGTGATTTTGTACAGACAAATACGAACTCTATCTCTTTATTTTACACTTATTTTCAATCATCTTTAAATTAGATATGCTCTGCAAAGAAACTCACAAAAACATTTTTTTCCTTATAATCTAATCATAACATTTTCTAACACATAAAAATATATTTAGTATCTTCTAAATTAAAATTTCACAGTGGTATCTTTTGTGAATTTTAAGGACCTCAACTTAGTTGAAAAATATGCTAGACTTTATTCCAGAGTTATTTTGAATAAACTAGCACGTAATGTTGTCTACATCATTATGAAACATGTTTTTTTTTCTCTCACTCACATAACTTATAATTTCTTAACTTTAATTATAAATTTGTAGAAAATAGCATGAAATGATAAAAATGTAATGAAAACATCACTTTTAATCTAAAAATTGATTAATAATATTAGATCAAGAAACACTCTTAGTGAATCGAAAGGAAATGCAATAGTTTTGTCTTTTGGGAAAACAATAATAAAATAATCTCGAAAAATAAATGAAAAAATAATACATTTTAAAGATAAACTCTTAGATTTTTGTTTTAGCAAGAAAAGCAAATTATTAGATTCTATACATTGCATACATAAATTATGTAATCCATAAAATTTTATAATCCATAAGTTAAACAAGAATAATGGGAAAAAATGCAAATTGTGTAAGATAAAATATAAAAGTTAACCTCTATGAAAAAATTGATGATTTTGAGTTCAAATTAATTCTGAAATAGTATCAACTCATTTTAAAGACACAAATAAAAAAATTTAAACAGGAACATATTTATTTATTAATCTTAAAGTAATTATTACAAATATAAAAAATAATTCTGATTAAACTCTCAATCATAAATAAGCTTTGAATCATAGATTAATTGAAAATTTCTTTGTTTCGTATTAAATTTAGCAGTAAGCTAAAGAGCATTCAAAACAATCTAAATGCCTTTTACAATTTTCTCGTACGGAACTGCATTAGAAATATGACAGCTATTTTTCTATATATCATATTGCTGGGGAAAAAATATCGAAATAACTAAGGAATATAGAAAATAGTTGAATTGTGCAACACGAAATGTTCACTGTGTTTAGTATTATACTATGTATATCTTTTGTTAAAATGTATTTGTTTAATTTAAAACCCGTTTCAAGCAAAAATATGATCGTTACATTTGACTTTAATTTTCTGCTTAGTTATTTTTCCATGCATTGATTACCATTTAAATTTAAAGATTTATTACATTGATTTCATTAGATTATTAATTTATGAAATATAAACATTGTTTAAAATTATATAATTTATTTTTGAAAGAACCCGCACTTTATTTGAAAAATTAAAGCTAATCTTACAACTTCAGATTTCAAATCAGCACTACGAAATTAATCCTTAATCTCTGGAATATTATTAAAAGTAAAACCCCTGTTTACCAATATTGTTATTTCTCACAATATATTATAGTGGCAATTATTCAAATAATAAATAATTATTAAATTTTAAGTTGTAAGGTATTGAGAGACTTTTTTTTCTTATATCAGAACTCTGAAATGTACCGTTAAGGCAATTTCGAAAAAAGACGTTTTAGACGAAATTAGACGTTTTATCTTATAAAAAAAGCAAAAATCCAAATTTTTGCTTTTTATCAAATTGAAATTTATCTTAAATAGAATTTTTAATAATAA
Source organism: Latrodectus geometricus (assembly GCA_026290005.1). Taxonomy (NCBI): domain Eukaryota; kingdom Metazoa; phylum Arthropoda; class Arachnida; order Araneae; family Theridiidae; genus Latrodectus; species Latrodectus geometricus. The sequence goes on from JAPDSC010032689.1 coordinate 246,605, forward strand.
ATAATATTTAATTGAGTATAATTTTTACAAGTAATACGTTTTACCAAAAAGGTAATCTTTTTTTATAGAACTACATCCTGAAGTTGATATTTAATTTGCTGAACAATGTTGCTCTTAAGGTTTGTTATTGGTCTCAGATTCCCCTTTATTCATCTACATGACAGCTAGATCCTCGGCTGTATCTTTATTGATTTTAATCTATTTTTCTAGGTCTACAAATTAAAATTTATTTATGCTTCTATTTTCATCCGTCATTTCAATGTAACTTAACTCTTTTGGCGCAGCTTGTCCTTTTTGGACCTTGCACCACAAAACCCAACCAACGTAACTTAACTCTTCTAAACACCATGATTTAGAAAATGAAATGTTGTTTTTCATGTTGAATGAGATGATAAATTTCGTTATTTTACCTGATTCTCCATTGATAAAATTATTTAATTTTTTCATCGAATTATTTAATTTATTCATCGAAATTAAATAATTTATGTATCTTAAAATATATCTTAAAATATTTTTTCAAAGATTTGATTTCATCTTTATTCGTCACAGCCCAAGTTTTACTACCATATGTTATAACAAGGAGAAGGAAATATTTATAAATCTCTGAATGAATCTCCCTTTTCTATGAAGCTGACTTTAACCCTTTAGTAAAGTCATAAATGTCAATCAAAAATTGATATTGATGCCAAAAAAAATCTAATTGATAAAACTGCTTACTGCTTGAATTACTTGGTAGCTAAACTAAATTTCTTTCCAAATTGTTTTTATAAATATTTATATTCCCACCTTAAAATTTTATATTAAATTCTTTTTTATTTATCTTTCCACCTTCAAGTATAATACCTGGTATGTACGGCGACTTGTAATCGCCAGTAATGAGCAACCACGAAAATTTTCTACAATATAAATGTGTATAGCTTTTATTTTTTTGATATATACAATATATAAAAAATATTGAAATAATATTTAGTTATTCATATCACTAAGACTGAAATTTAAATAATCTAAATAAAGAATAAAATGAAATTTTTTCATTTATTAGAGCTTCAGAATGGCTTTAAAACTACGTAATAAACAGCTTTACGGTCTATTCTACATAATTTGTAATTCAGACTTTCCATCTATAATGGGCCATAGTCATAAGTCACAAGAAATATCTCAACTGGAAACATTTTAGACCCGGAACATTTCAGCACTTACATTCACAGGCATACGTCAGATGGCAAAATCGGATTATTCATCTCCCCTTATTCAGAATTTGTGGGAACTTTCCACTCACTCTCCTGTCCCAGGGATCCAAAAGCGGGGACCATAATACTTCTAACATCAGAGTAGCTTGAAGATTGTCATTAAATAATCCTTTGAAGTTGGAACTGTTATAATTTTCAAAATAATTAGTTACAATATTGGAAATGCCCAGATTTGTATTCATACTATATATTTACTATGTTACTTATACTATATATTATTCACTTTCCTTTGATTTTCCATTCTTAAAATAGACACATACACATTTTGCGTTTATCTACACATGACAACTTTTTGCATTATGTCTAGATTTAAAATTATGAAAAATTTTATACTTTTCCGGAGTGGAGAATTTTTTAATTTGGAAATGTGAAAAAAAAAACAGTGTATGCGTTTTCCCACTTAAATTTTTATACTAATGAATTTACATCAAATTTGTTTTTGTCTTTCTTTTAATAATTGTTCAGCATAAAATTATATGAGTAGTCTTGTATCTTTTACATTTACTTCCTTTCAATTGAACCTTGTTAATCAGAGGAAAAGTGAAAAGAATTTGCAATTGCCAAAAAAATTCTCTTCCTCTACACGCGGCATTTTCCAATTTGTGAATATAAATAGAGAAATGAGATGAAACATTGAAAATATTACTCAAAAATCTTTAGCATATCTTCAATGATCATTTGTTTCATTGTTTTTTATTTGCCTATTCCACTTCATAATAATTATTCATTTTTAATATATTAAATTATAAATGAAAATTTTTCTATATTTCTGGTGATATATAACAAACTCGAAGGAATATTTCTCATCTTTTCCTCGAGGTTAGGTTTGTTTGTCTCTCAACGGTCATTTTTTACAATCAAGGACTAAATAGACTGGGATCTACCATTTAAAGTGGATTCTGAATCATTACAGACAACAGAAGGTAGGATTCGAACTTACTAACTGTGTTGAACAGAAAACCAACTCTTTTCCTCAAGATTAAATAAACTTTTATTGTTTTTTTAACAACACCTATAATATTAATTGGTGTTGTTAAAAGAACAATAAAAGTTAAAAGTTTAAAATATTTATATCCTTTTCTTATGTTATATGTTTGACTACTTGATATTTCTCCTTTTTATATATATATATATATATATAATTATATAATAAATAATTGATTATATATGTATATATATAATCAATTATTTATTATATAATTATTATTTAATAACAAAGCTCATTATTATATTCACAATAGGGTATAGTCACTGATTTTTGTTTTATTTGAGCAGCTAATATGATACATGCAGTAGTAGTATTTCAAATAGAGGTGTTGTAAGATAAAATTATAAATGTTGTAATAGAAGAAAATTGAAACATTCACTATTAAGAACCAATCATAATAATATCAGCAACTGATGAACCCTTGTTCGAAAATTATTGTCTTAGTCTAAATTATATAGCAAATTATTACTTTTAGCATAATTAATTTTGGCTGCAGCTATGTATGTACGAAATGGATTAATAAGTAAGTTAAAAATTTGAAGTTTTGCTATAAATGAACTAAATATTAAAAAAATGATAAGAAGTTATTTTTTACTGGGACAAAATTCTTACGGAAATTTGCATAAAAACAAAAATTTATTGAAATTTTTTAATTAAGATATATATATCCTATTGATATGAATCAAATATCATAGAAGTAGACTCCTATACGAGAGACTAGTGATTTTTTCCAAAATCAATAAAGATATTTTTCTTGTTTGACATAAGGAAATATTTTTCGAATTTTAGATTAGTATTACTAAGGCATATTTTTCATTTCTTACGAATATTTTATTTCAGTTTCGTTATCTAATATGTAAAGTGCAAAAAATTTTGGAAGAAGTTAATTAAAATGAATCTCCTTAAATTCCATTAAACATTTAACTAGAATTATATTTATAATAGCAATGTTTTACGAATGATTAATACAGGGCTTAAAATGAGATGATAATAAATTAAGAATCCTGTCTGCTCTTTTATTTTAAACAAATGTTTATTTTACTTAATTTTTATACAGTGTAAATATGAAAATTATTAGATAATAATTAAATTAATAGCTTTTTTATCATTTACAAAAATGTTGATTGCTTCGACACTTATAGGGATTTAGGCCGAGATTGTAGTTTAGTAATAAATGCTCTGGTCTTCGGTTAAGCATCCCGAGTTTTGTTGATTGCAGTAGTTTGAAATTCTCTCAAGTCATTGTCTAATTAGATTTTCATGTGCAAAAAATGATCATTGAATGACAAGCAAACCAATCCAGATTTCTTGTGATGAAAACAACTTTTTAAAGTTAGATTTGAAATTAAAGTTAGGTAGATTCTTCAGGAACATTTAAGACCTGATATACAAATTAATAAATTATTGATTGTTTGATCAACACCCTTCAAATGCTAAATCTAGTATCACATAATATTTCGATAAAAAGATAAAGAAAGATTTTCTGCAAAAAAGCTTTAGGAAAATCTGACTTACTTGTTACGTAATCGCTTTATTAAAACTTAGCTTCTCGTCAAATCTTTTCAAATATTACTCATTTCAGTGTGTCTTTTTTGACTTATAAAAGCGATTTATAAGTCAAAATAGACACTTCAGCTTTAAACTATAACGGATACTTTTTCTTACATTTAGAATAATTAACAACATCATGTTTATTGTATAGTATTTCACGATTTATCTGTCTAAGAATTTCTAACCACCAATCATGAAACATTCACATTAGGATTATCATTGACTAAAAATCTATGTGGATGGTAACTGATAATAAATACCCGAAAGAAAGTTGTACTATTTCTATTTTGTATGAACTAAAATATTTATTGACAACTGAAAATTAAGGAATTAAAAATCAATTTAATATAATTATTTGAATCTGTTGCTACAAAAAAATGAAAGATTAATTTACAGCTTAAAAAAATAATGGTCATCGTTAGTGAAAAAATTTGAATCAAATAATGGATTTTGTGTAATTTTGAGAAAAAATTGATTTAGCGATAATTGTGTCTTATCTATTACAATAAATAGAATAGGAAATTATCTGAATCATTACAATAAAAAGAATATAGCTAATATCCTAAAAAATGATTTTTAACTCGATTCCTATTCAGGAAAATTTTCAAAAGGGTTAATAGAGTAATCTTAAGATTCTTTTAGAATAAGATTAAAAAAATTAGGGAAATAATGAAAAAATATTAACTCAATATTTCCCATATTTAACTAATAAAATATCTTATGGTAGAAAAATTTAAAGTGCCAGATTTATAATTGTTTCGTCTCATTTATTTTCATTATCTAAAGAACAAAAAAGAAAATCATATTTTCAATGCAACTCTTGAATTCTTTGTTTGAACTAAAACAGTCTTCACAGAAAATTTCCTGAAGTTAATATTTTGGATTCTTGTACTTTGGGAGAAAAAGAGAGAAGAGTTTTCTTATATGAGAATAAATCTTCCATAATTGTTTTGGAAATATAGTGAGAGATTGAAATAAATCTTACAGGAAACTTTATGAAAGTCTTTAAGCATAAAAAACTTGAGGAAAAATCACAGTTCTGATGCAAACTCGTCAGAATGAATATTAAAAAAATATAAAACATTTTAAGTTATATATATATATATATATATATATATATATATATATATATATATATATATATATATGGAATATTTTTTTTATCTCTTTTTCATAGTTCCTTTCATCGTAGACAGTTTCGGATGCTCAAGGTGAAATAAAATTTATTTAACTAACAGATATTTAAAGAAATAGAGAAAGAAATTTTGTGTAGATATTGAAAAATGACTGTGAAAAATTCCTTGTATAATCAATATCTCTCTTTATGTCGTAGAAAGTCTAGTAAGTAGATATGATATACAAATGGTTTATTGTAGTATCTCTCTGAATGTAGTACATTTCTTAAAATAGTGATTACAAAACTATCATCGAAGTCTATATGCAAGTATCTTTAAAATATGCATTGGGTTCATGTTTCACATTTTTGTCATCAATTAAAGCTATACAAGGAAAAGTTAAAAGTTATAAAACTTGATGGATTTAAACGTTAGCCTGGTAGAAAAAATATTTAAAATTGTTATGTCTTATGAATCTGGTTTTTATTATCTCGTGTTCTATTACAATACGATGGATTTACCATAATGCACCAAATGCAGTAAAACGCTGTAGTTTTAAAATGATAAGCATGCTGGTTCATTACTCCAGTGCACGGTGAGTTACTTAAAAGCAAAAGTCGTCAATATGTCTAGTCAGTTTCATATAATTTGAAGAAATAATTATGAACTGAGGTATCTGAATAATATTGTAGAAGCGTATATTTGTTATGTTTGTCGAATTTGCAGAATGGTGCACTGTGATCCATATATTATTAGTAAAATTTGAAAAATTTCAAATGATAAGAGCATTATTCAAATGATAAGAACATAAATGCACCATAGTGAATCAAGTATCCAGTGACAGAGATGTTATTGATCTCAAATTATTACGACGGAAAATTGGTAGTACTTACAGCAAGGTTGAATTTATCCTGTTATTTAGAAATATCCACAATAATCTCGCATCTGACACTGAAATAATAATAAGCACAATTCAAACAATAAAACAAATTGAAACCCTTTTAATTTATAAAGAGTACCATATACATATATATATCTTATTTGTTATTTAAAATTTAATAGTTAAATAAAAAAAAACATATTGGGACATTTAAAATTATTTCGATTTTCCACATCAAATCATTTTCCACAAATTCAGTTTTAAGAATTAAATAATATCAGTTTCTTTCGTGTTCACTATTGCAACTTCCACAGTAGCAAACGATTCCGTTAATACAAATGACGATGAAGATCGGAAGGAGGGACTTGCCTAGCGTGCAGACAATATTTCTTTTCATCTTCCTGTTCGAAAAGGGGTAACTGCTGAAATGAAAGTGAAATAGAGGATACAAAGAAAGTGAAACGTAATTAAGAAAGAAAAACAATCCCCTAGACTAACTAACCTGATTTCGCCAGCAGAGTATGTTTGTATAAAAGCTCCTCCATTTCCAAGATGGGACATCTGGTCTCTCACCTGTCGCCATGGCAGTATCAAAGGTAAGTTCTCTTCTAAACTCCTTTACTTCATCCCTTCTACCGATGGTATTCTTTCCATTTGTTCATTATTTAGTAGTATTCGAAGCTGTGGTTTCATTTTCATATTTTCAAATTAAAGACATATTTTCAATACTCTCTGGAGAATTTTTAACATTCCGGTTTTATCGTTAACTTGAAAAATCGTTAATAGTTGACCTTTTCAGTGTTAGATTTTATTGTAAATATTTAAGAATTTATCTTCTAATTCTTTTTAATAATTTAAAATATGGGATTTCATGATTATGTTTGAAACTACGTTTTTATTTAAAATAAAAGCTTTTAAGTCAGAGTTTGAAATACTAAATTTAAATAATTTTATGGGTTTAATCATCAACAAATCTCCACTGTAGAAATAAAATTTTTTTGTTAAAATATATTAGAGGAATTACATATTATTTAAAAGAAGTTCAAATTGAGATGCTTAAATTTTTATTATGTTTATACACATCTAAAATTTCAACATAAATACTGCAAAAATTTACTCAGAATTAATTTAATACAATTCTAATCATTTGTGGTATAGCTGCTTGCTAAAACATTTACACATATACTTGTAGCAATCATGTAGCAATTATAATTTGCATTTGTTATCAACATTATTCAAAACCAAATCTTGAATTTTTTAGTGTACTTTATCAACTATAACAGAAAATATTTTTTTTTAAACTGCCAGTAAGTTTAGTGCTACATTAAAATTACATTATGTCCGATAATGTTTAGCAATAATAAGGATTTAATTTATTGTTAAAAATCCTATTTTTTTCTAACGATAATCTGTTTATCCAGGTAAGGTTATATGCTAAAAAGTGAAAAATGCCATTTTTATATATCCTTTTTAAAGTTATTTTAATTTTCTTTTTCTCAAATTGTAGTTAGTTCATGGTAAATTTTTTAGTCCAGTCTATTCACAAAAGAAAAATTTCCTTTTTTCCCAGTTATTTAAATTCCAATTCTAATTATTTGTTTAATATTTCAACATATATATATATATTTAAATATATATAATAAGGAAAATTAATTAAATATACGATATTTCAAAAACACTGGATTTCCATATAACAATTTCGGTTGTTCTAGTCAAAATACCTTGAATTATTCATGATACTTATTTTAAGCAATGGAAGCCATTATTTTCCATATTAATGCACTAAACAATTAAGTCTCACAAATACTGAAAATAAAACTTCTTTTAAATAATAAACCTATTATTAACAATAGCATTTTTATGATAAATAGATAAATATTCAACACTTAATTTTTTTAATTTAAAACACAGTACTTTTCTCTCTTTTTTTATAAATATTTTAAAATACTTCAGTAAATTTTATAGAATGTTAATTATTTGTCTTTGCAGAAATGGGCCACTTGGGCCACACTAAGCTGTTTGTTCCTTTCGGTTTCTGGAGGTTACATTAGTCTCGGAGGAGGAGGAGGTGGTGGCTACGGTGGCGGTGGAGGAGGAGGACATGGTAGCGGTGGTGGAAAAGGAGGTGGTGGAGGAGGTGGATATGGAGGAGGTGGAGGTGGTGGATATGGAGGCGGCGGTGGTGGTGGACATGGAGGTGGTGGTGGAAAAGGCGGAGACACTATCTTCATTGCTGTTCCCATTCAAAGCAGTGGAGGAGGACACGGTGGCGGAGGAGGTGGAGGAGGAGGATACGGTGGAGGTGGCGGAGGAGGTTATGGTGGAGGAGGCGGAAAAGGTGGTTTTAGCTTAGGAGGTGGTGGATACGGTGGTGGTGGCGGAGGATATGGAGGTGGAGGTTCCGGAAAAGGTGGTGGTGGAGGAGGATATGGAGGTGGAGGATTCGGTGGTGGTGGCCATGGAGGTGGCGGTGGAGGATATGGTAATTATACATTAAATTAATTTTTTTTAAAAATTTAGTATAAAAGTGTTCCATTTGTTCTATGATATGAATAAAATTTAAATCCCTTAAGAATAGCATATTTTTATAAATAATCTGCCAGTATATATTTTATAAAAATTGATTAATTTGGTGTACTTAGTAGAAGGTTATAAATTTATATTAAGATAGTTATATCATAAGAGGCAGTTTTAAAAAACGAAACATACACATTTATAAATTTTGGGTAAAGAAATCAATATTTTGTCAAAAATACATTCTTTTCTAGTTTTTGTGTTTTAATGATTTTTATGCTATATCTTCCATCATTTCACTTTTCTTATATTACAGGAGGTGGAGGATCAGGGGGAAAGGGCGGTGGTGGAGTAGCCATTGTAGGAATCAGCTTAACTAATGTTGGAGGTGGCCATGGAGGAAGCGGTGGAGGAGGAGGATATGGTGGAGGTTCCGGTGGTGGTGGAGGATATGGGGGAGGTTCCGGTGGTGGAGGAGGATATGGTGGAGGAGGATATGGTGGAGGTTCCGGTGGTGGTAAAGGAGGATTTGGAGGTGGCTCCGGAGGGTATGGCGGTGGTGGATTTGGAGGAGGTGGAAAAGGTGGGGGTGGTTATGGAGGTGGTGGATTTGGAGGTGGCGGGAAAGGAGGAGGCGGCGGTGGTGGATACTACTGAACAAATGAAAGTAAGTCATCATGTTTCTTTGAAATTTCAAATTTTAGATATTTACGGAACTGAATGTAATCTATTTATCAACCGAAAAAAATGCAATAATATAATAACTATGGTCTCTCGATTGTTTTGCATTGTTATATTTAAATACTTTTATTTCTTCATTCAAAATCAGATTATACGTCGGATAAGCATATATTTATCCAATTTATAATTTATCTTAATTTTTTTCTTTTTCCTTCGGATAATTAATTTTTTATTCATTTTGTTACACAATAATGAATAAGAGTTTGCAAATGAATTTTTTTTAACTATTGCAAGTGTCTTCCATATATTACACAAAATTTATAAGCATTTCGAATATTTCATTAAAATTTGCTATTAAAAATAAAAATAAAATTATTCATTTAAATGTGTGAAAGTAATAATGATTGGAAATAATCTAAAAATGTTCGTGTTTATTTGCTTTTATTATATGTTCTAAGACGAATGCAAGGAATTTCATGATATAAATCACCGTAAATGAAAGTTTTTAAATACTACTTAGAATTCATAATATTTTCCTATTTTTATTTTCTCATAAAAAGATAAACGCGTTTTAATTAAAGTAATCTATGTATTTTCAACTTCTTCAGATAATAAACTCATTTAATATGCGAAACTCATAAGAAAGTTATCAGTAAAAATTTGTATCCTCATTGCCAATCATATAAAGTTTAAATTAAATTTAATTATTTTAAATAATATACTCTATTTACAGATTGAAAAAACAATCTCACTGTATGAACGAGATCCACTCCATTTCAGCCTCAATGGTGATGAAAAATTTCGTCTGTTTTTAATCTGCGAAATGTCTTTTAGACCAAAATGTAATGACACTGAGGAAAATCAGAATTTCCACCATCAGAATTGTACATGACTTTATTGAAAAGACTTCAGCCTGGTTTGGATCAAAGTTAACTGTAAGTCTTCGACACCTTTAATTTATTTGTACGATATAGTCGAAGAGTTTACTTCAATAAAAAGTAGTTTTGTACAAAATTGGTCTCTCTTATTTTATATTTATTTTCAATCGTCTTCAATTTGGACAAGATCTAGTAATAAACTCATTAAAAAAAATTTTTTTATATAGTCTAATCATAACATTTAGAATATACTAATATATATTTTCTATATATTTATATAGAAATAATATTGTGTGAGTTTAATATATTCTACATATTTGTATAGAAATGTCTTCTAAATTAAGAATTCATATGAATATTTAGTTAATATTAAGGAGCTCATAAAATTTGAGAATTAGCACTAGAATTAAACTAGACTCTATTTTAGTTATTGAGAACAAATTAGCACGTAAATTTAATGATTATGTAACATTCTTTCTCTCACAGACATTACTTGTAATTTCTTAAATTTAATTATAAACTTGTGGAAAACACAAATTGAAAGGGTTAAAATGTGATAAAACATCACTTCCAGTTCAATAGAATAATAACATTAGTACAAAAAGACCATTTTTGATTCGAAAAGAGAATGCATTCGATTTGTCTCTTGGAAAAATAAATAATTTCCAAAAATAAATGAATAAAAAGAAGTAAATATAAGATTAAGGCTCTTATAATTTTTTTAACACAAGAAAATTAGCATAATTACTTGTATATATAAATTATATAAGATTTTATCATCAATAAAAATAATAGGAAAAAGGCAAGTCGTGTAAAATAAAGTAAGTGGTAACTTTCATAAGAAAGTTACAGATTTGAGTTCAAATTAGTCACGAAATGTTATCAACACGTTTTAGAGACTTAAATGGAAGATTTTGAAGGAATACATTTATTTAATGTCATTAATAATTAAAGAAATCATACCAAGCATTAATTATTGCTAACAAAGAAAATATTTCCATTAAATTCAGCAATAAATACATTTTTAATGATATTGTAATAAAAATTTTCTATGGAGTATAAAATTTATCAGTAAATTAAAAAATATACGCAATGCTTATTGCATACGCCTATTACATTTTTCTTATATGGAGCAGTCTCAGTAATTTATTACAGTTATTTTAACAATATACCATATAGCTGGATTAAAAAGTATCAAAGCAATTGGGGGCACATACTACAGTTTCATTCAACAAAATGTAAAATTTACTGTATGAGTTTAATGCATTACCATGTAAAAGAGTTTTTGTTAAGAAGTATGTTTCATTCTTTGAATCCGTTATAAGCAAAAATCTAAGCTTTTAATGTTCATTTTGCTAAGGCATTGATTTGGCTTGTGTTAGCTGCAATGATGACATTTTAGTTTTAAGCAGATTTATTGTATCAGTTTCATCAAATTATTGATTTATGAAATCATAAACGCTATTTTGAGACATCATTTATACTTTATTTTTGAAATAACCCACACTTTGTCATGTAAACTAGATAATATTACAATAGCAGGGTTCGAATCAGCATTACAAAATTATTTAGCAATATTTAGAATATTGCTGTCAGTGAAATCAATGTTTACCGATGGTCTTATTTGTCACACTAAGTTATTAACATCATTATTCAAATATTAAATAATTAAAGAGCAAATTATAAGTTAATTTCAAGGTACTAAGTAAGTGATTTCCGCCTCATATACAATGCTCAAAACAATTAAAGGATATTGTAATGTGTCTTTATATAAAATAAAGAGATAAGCGAACTTTTTTTTCCGAAAATGGAAGAAGAGAATCACAAATGCAAATTTTTCTGATTTTTAAACTGTGAAGTATGCTAATTTTGAGTTCGACGTCAAAAACGTCGCTTCAGCGGCAGTGAATGAAAATTGACTTTCAACTGAATAAAAGACAATAAAGACAAAGATGATCGGCATTCAGTGACTGCTTTGTTTCGATGAATACGATGTCTCAGCGAAGTCATTTAACCAATTCAGAAGCTAGGAGAGGTGTTGGTAATTTAGAAAGGGGCTACACTCAAGCCGAAGTAGCACAATCCATTGGAGTGTCGGAACTGTTTTTGGAGACTGGAAGCGCAGGCTGAAGACCAGGGCAAGGTCGAAGACGAGCAACACGGCCAATAAAGGTCATTATTTAGTGTTAACGGCTCGGAGACACCAAAATATGAACGCTACTCTTCTCCAACAACACCTTCGCTTGGCTACTGACACAACGGTTTCAACTCTGTCCGTCAACATTTGACGAAACCGGCTCTATGGTGTAGGTCTGTATTCTCGCCGACCGATGGTAGTGTTAAACTAACATCAAGGCATCGTCGCGACCGCAGGCAGTGGGCAACAGATCATGTGAACTGGAGGAGAAATGAATGGAGCAATGTTCTTTTTCTGAATAGTACCTTTTTTTGTGTTCATCTTGATAATAGGCATAGCACGAAAGTGTCAGATTTGGTGGTGGAGGAGTGGTGGTGTATAGTGGCATCTCCATTGACGGATGCACAGACCTCTATATAATTTGAGATGGACCTCTGACTGGTCGCCGATATAGGGATGAGATCCTCAGACTCATTGTAGTCCCTTACGCTGCAGCAATTGGAGATGACTTCATTTTAATGGACGATAACTGAAGGCCACATCATGCTAACCAGGTGGAGGATTTCCTTTCCGAGAAAGGAATCGTACGAATGGAATGACCAGCGTGTTCTCCAAATATGAATCCAACAGAGCACGCTTAGGACGCTTTAGGAAGACGAGTTTCTGGACACCAACCACCCCCACAAACTCTCTAAGAACTGGAAAGAGTTCTTCTGGAAGAATGGGGCAGAATACTCCAACTCGTGATTAATAGCCTCATTGACTCCATGGCTCAAAGGTGTTAAACGTTGCTGGCTGTTCGTTTAAACCAAACCCCCTTCTGAAAATGATTTCTATTAAAGAAAACATCTTTTCTTATTCTTTTTTTCTCATATGCACAAATTGTGTTTTTTTCTTTTGTACACAAATGCGCAATAAAATGTATTTTTTTCTGCCAAACATGTGTAATTTATTCTCATATAACCTACTACGTCTGTCGACCATGTATCAATCAGGTAAAATGTTCCCCAGCTACAAGATCCACCTAAAACCGCAATATCCTTTAATTGTTTTGTGTGAGCAGTGTATTAGAACTCTAAAATGTGCTGTGTAACCAATTTAAATCAACTCTAAATAAAATGTTAAATATGCTAAATGTTTTATTTTTAAAAGAAAAAAAATATTTTGCTTTTTATATATTTTGGATATTAATTTGAATCGGAACTTTTAATCATGTAAATTATTTGAATTTTGTAATACATAAAATATTAATATTTTGCATTTTGTATAAAACCTTTCAATTCTTACAGATTTGTGCATCTTCAAATAAAATAGCCCTTTTTCTATGATGCTGATTTTAATGTTTTCACATAGTTATAAATGTTAATCAAAAATTGAATTTGACGCAACAAAATACTGCATTGATATCACTTTTTATCGTGTGCATCACTGATACTTGAAAGAAAAATTCTTTTTGAGCTGTTTTAAAAATTCCTGTAAAGTTTTGTGTATTGAATGATTCTTTTTATAATATAATACTCGGTATCTTACTTGTAACCGTCATCAATACCCAACCATGTTGATGTTCTACAGAGCAACTATCTAGCTTTTATTTGCTGAAAGAAATATTAGAATCATATTTTATTGTTTTTTCTTAAAGACTGAAAATAATCTAATTAAATCATAAAAATGGAAGCTTTCATCCAAGAAAGCACCCTAATGGTTTTGAAACTTTATGGTCTATCTGTCGTTAGAAATGTTTATTCATTTGGAAGTACTTCTCATCGATTGCAGGCCATATTCACAAGCCAAAAGTGGAAAAGCCTGAAAATCTCCTACTACCCCTCCAAATGCATGCAAAAGCAGTATATCTATCTTTTCTTATATCCATCTATCATACTAAAACTGAATACTCGAGAACTTTAATTTCAAAGAATCATATCCTACAATTATACTCAGTTGAACCTAGCATTCGTAAAAATTTTCCTCAAATTATACAATCAATTTTAAGTTGGAATTTTTATAAATTACAAAAAACTAGGTTACAATATTGAACATGCCTATGTTTTTATTCATTTTGTATGTTTCTGTATGTATCAGCTTATTCATTTTCTTTTGATTTTTCTAGTGCAACGAAATGTTCAGAAACATATAATTTGCGTTTTCTGGACATGATATATTTTTGCATTTCTTCTAGGTTTAAATTTCTCGAAAATTTTGAAATTGTTTTATGAGGAAAATTTATTTTACTTGTAAATGTGAAAAAATTAATTTAATAAAATATGTTTCTTTTGCAAAATGTTTACTCCATAAAAACTTACATAAAGTTATTTTTCGCTACCTATTAATAATTGTTTAATATAAAATGAAATCTGTTGTCTTGTGTCATACATTTATTTCCTTTAATTGATTCTTGCTTAACGGAGGAAAATTAAAAAAATTGCAATTGCCAAATAAATTCTCTTTCTCGGAACACAGCATTTTCAAGTTTGTGAATATAAAAGTAGTTCAGATTCTGCATCATTGCCTAAATGATAAAAAAATTTAATGCACGATAATGTATCAAGTATTCAGCTACAGAGATATTATTTCTATCAAATTACCAAGACGAAAAATTAGCAGTACTTACAGATCTAAATCTATGTAGAAATACCCACTTCAGTAAGGAATCTCACCAATATTTCAAAAATATATTTCGCTAATATTTCATATCGGTTTCATAGAACTTGATAGAATAATTATTAACTGAAATATCTGAAAAACATGGTAGAAAAGAATATTTATTGTGTTTGTCGAATTTTGCAGAAAGGCGCACTGTGATCCATATTGTATCTTTAATAAAACTTGAAAGGATGCTATAAAATTTGATCAAATGACAAGATAGTTGCACTATAATGAGTCAAATATCAAGCTACAGACATGCTTTGACTGATCTTAAATTACCAAGATGAAAAATTGGTAGTATTCACAGCAAGATGAAATTTATCATATAAGTTAGAAATTTTCACTTCAATACTGGCTCTCGCATTTAACACTGAAATAATAATAAACAAAATACAACCAATAAAACTCAATTAAATGCTTTTAATTTAGGGAAAGTAAGAAAAATATAGATCATTATTTATATCCTATTCGTTATTTAAAATAATATAACAATAAAAATAATATATTGAGATATTAAAAAATTATTTCGAATTACGTATCAAATCATTTTAAACACATTCAACTTTCAGAAATATTTCTCACAGATCCTTTCGTGTTCACCACTACAACTTCCACTTCAGCAAACGATTCCGTTTATCCAAATGACGATGGTGATCGGAATGAGGGATCTGCATAGCGTGTAGACGATCTTTCTTCTCATCTTCCTGTTTGAAAAGGGGTAAAAATTGAAATGAAAGTGAAATAGAGGATACAAAGAAAGTGAAACGTAATTAAGAAAGAAAAACAATCCCCTAGACTAACTAACCTGATTTCTTTAGCGGGGGGATGCTTGTATAAAAGCTCCTCCACTCTTAAGATGGGACATCTGGTCTCTCATCTGTCGTCATGGCAGTATCGAAGGTAAGTCCTCTTCTCATCTCCTTTACTTCGTCCATTTTATCGATGGTGTTCTTTCCATTTGTTAATTTTTCAGTAGTAATCTAAGCTGTGCTTTCATTTTCATATTTTCAAATTAAATACATATTTTCAATACTCTCTTGGGAAGTTTTAACATTCAGGTTTTATGAAAAATCTTTAATAGTTGACCATCTAAGTATTAGGTATAGTTAGAAATTTCTAAGGATTTTAAATTCTTTTTAATAACATAAAATATGTGATTTCATGATTTCTTTTTAAAGCTAAACTTTTATTTGAACTAAAGGCGTCAAAATCAGAATTTGAAATTCTAATTCTAAATTCAGATAATTTTATGGGGTCAATCATCAAGAAATCTCCACTTAAGAGGTAAAAAATATTTGTTAAAATATTTTAGCGGAATTTGATAAATTGGTATCTGATAAATTAATAAAAACGTATTATTCAAAAGAAGTTAAAATTGGTATCTTTAAGTTTTTTGTTATGTTTATAAAATAATAAGAGTTTAACATAACTCACAGTAAAAATTTACTTATAATTAGTTTAATACAAATTCGAATATTTATGGTGTAGATGTTTTCTGAAACACTTATGTGTATACCTGTTACAAATCCTGTAGCAACTATAGTTTCATATGTTATTAATAATATTCGAAACCAAACCCGAATTTTAGTAGGTGCTTTAACAATCCTAAAAGAAAATATTTCTATTTTTAAATTGTCAGTAGGTTTGGTAATATATTAGAAATACATTTTGTACGATAATATTTAATAATGCTAAGAATTTAATTTATAATTGAAAATCTTTTTTTCTGTAACGAGCATCTGTTTACCAAAAAGATTAAATATAAATGTAATTTATAAATTTCCAATAAGTAAAATAAGGCAATTTACGAATCAAACAAACTTATTTACATTTACTTTATTAGTCTTATTAACTTTAAAACAAAAACTAAATATTTACTTTCTTGAACTATACAGTGTTTTTAATTTTGTTTTGAAATATTTAATAACTTTATGTCAAATGAAGTTAATTATATTATTAAGAAAACTTAAATCTGCTAATTCGATATTCAATATACTTCCAAAATGAGATGCTATTTTAATATTGTATATTTTCTGTAATAATTGACATCATCTTTCTTCTCGTCTATTTAAAATGAATAAGTATGATAAAGTTAACATGTATTTTTATTCATATTTTTAAATAAAAAATTATTTTTAATATTTAAATTTAAACATATTAAATATTAAAAAATAATTTTTCCTAAAACCCATCTCACTTTTTTTATGCATCTGATTTTTTACAGTTCATAAATGCTAAAATGTAGAAAGTTTATTTTTATATAGCTTTTTTAAAATTATTTTAATTTTCTTTAACAAGGGATTTTTTCTTCCTGATAAATTATTTAATCCAATCTATTCAAAAAAGAAAAATTTCCTTTTTTCCTAGTATTTTAAGTTCTATTACAAAAGTAATTTGTTTAATAGCTTAATAATAAGAAAAATTAATTCATATATTTCAACAAAACCGGATATCCATATAACTATTCCAGATGTTTTACAATAATTAAAATGTTTTTTCAATAATACAAGATACTTGTTTTAAAAAATATAAGGCATTAATTTTAATATTAATTACTGTAAGCCATTAAGTTCCACAAACACTATAGAAAAAGCTATTTTTATATAATAAACCAATTATTAACAATAACATTTTTTATGAAAAATAATTGAATATTTAACGTTTATTAGTTTTGAGCTTAAGACAATATTTTTTCTCATGAAAGTTTTAAATTACTTTAGCTGTATATTTTACAGAATTTTAATTATTTGTCTTTGCAGAAATGGGCAGCTTGGGCAACACTAAGCTGTTTGTTCCTTTCGGTTTCTGGAGGTTACATTAGCATCGGAGGAAGAAGCGGAGACTATGGTGGCAGTGGAGGAGTAGGACATGGTGGTGGTGGAGGAGGCGGATATAGAGGAGGTGGTGGAGGAGGAGGATACGGTGGAGGTGGTGGAAAAGGCGGAGACACTATCTTTATCACTGTTCCCATTCAAAGTGGTGGAGGAGGACACGGTGGCGGAGGAGGAGGATATGGTGGAGGTGGCGGGGGAGGATATGGTGGAGGAGGCGGAGAAGGTTATGGTGGAGGAGGCGGAAAAGGTGGTTTTAGCTTAGGAGGTGGTGGATACGGTGGTGGTGGCGGAGGATATGGAGGTGGAGGTTCAGGAAAAGGTGGTGGTGGAGGAGGATATGGGGGCGGAGGATTCGGTGGTGGCCATGGAGGTGGTAGCGGAGGATATGGTAATTATACACTATTTTCAAACTTAATATAAAAATTTTATACTGTTTTACTTTAGTTGAGTAATATGATATGAATAAAATTTAAATCAATTTAAAATTGGCGAAAGAGTTTTTTTTTTTAAAAATCTTGTAATTCATATTTTAAAAAAATTTAGTGACTCTAATTCACTTATTTAGAGAAGTAGGAATTTAAATTGTAATGATTATTATTAGGGACAGTTTTAAAAAACGAAATTCTCGTAAATTCCTTTCCTAAATTTTGTGATTTTTTTTAGAAATTTTGTCAAAAATAATTACATTTTTAATTTTTGAATGGCTTACTAATTATTATGTTATATCTCAATTTATTTGTATACACATGGTAATGTATATAATGATATTAATTTTTTTAAAAAAATTGGTTCTTTCATCTCATTTCACATTTTTACATTACAGGTGGAGGAGGAGGAAAGGGTGGCGGTGGAGTAGCCATCGTGGGAATCAGCTTAAGTAGTCTTGGAGGTGGCCATGGAGGAAACGGTGGTGGAGGAGGTTCCGGTGGAGGTTCCGGTGGGGGAGGAGGATATGGTGGAGGTTCCGGTGGTGGTAAAGGAGGATTTGGAGGTGGTTCTGGAGGATACGGTGATGGTGGATTCGGAGGAGGTGGAAAAGGTGGCGGTGGTGGAGGATATTACTGACAGAATCAAAGTAAATCGTGTTTCTTAACCATTTCAAATTGTAAATATTTACAGATCTAAATGAACTCGCTTTATATATCGAAAAAATACAATAAAATAAGAAACGTTTTCTAGATTTTTTTATATTTTTTACATTTAATTATTTTCTATTAAAAGGAAATGAATTGTACCCTAGAAAAGTACATTTTTTACACATAAATGATTGAAAGTATGCAAATGAAGTTTTTAACTGTAACAAATGTCTTTTATGTATTCCTCAAAATTTATAAGTGTTTCTGATAGTTCATTATAAAATTTACAGTTAAAAATGAAAATAAAATTATTCATTCAAGTGTATGAGAGTGAAAATGAGTGGAAATCATCTTAAAATGCTTGTGATTATTTGTATTTACCAGTGTATCAAATGCTCTGAGAGAATGCAAGGAATTTTATAAAATAAATCACAGTAAATTAACAGTTTTGTATATTTGTTAAAGTTTATAATATTTTCCAAATTTATTTTCTCATGAAGAGATAAACACGTCCTGATTTAAGTAATATAAATATTTTCAACATCTTCTGATATAAAATCATCTAATATGCGAAACTAATGAGAAAGTTATCAGTAAAAATTTGTTTCATTATTTATAATTATAATGTGGAATTAAATTTAATTATTTCAAATAATATGCTCTCTTTTACAGATTGAAAAAAGAAATTCAGTGTTAGTTCGAGCTCTACCCCAGCTCAGCCGCAATGGTGATGAAAAATTTCTGAAACTTTTAATCCGCAAAATGTCTTTTTCACCAAAAAGTAATGGATTCGGGGAATTATGGAACTTCCAATATCAGGATACCAAAGGACTTTATTGAGAAGATTTTGGACAACTTTGGATTAAAGTCAACTAACTACAAGTGTTCAACACCCTTAATTTATTTGTATGATATTTTCGAAGCTTTAGTGACAGTAAAATGTGATTTTGTATGAACAAATACAAACTTCGTCATTTCATTTTACACTTATTTTCTACCATTTACAAATTGAATATTCTACCAAAAGAAATTCCTTAAAATATTTTTTCCGTTATTGTTTAATCATAATGCTTTCTAGCACATTAAAAATATATTTAGCACATTGAAAATATATATATATCATCTAAATTTAGCTTGTAAAAAAGTGTAATATATTTAGTGTTCTAAAGAGGAATATTCAATGGAATATTTTGTAAATGTTAAGGACCACAACAAAATTGAGAAATATAACAGAGTCTTTCAGTTATTTTGGAAAAAATAGCACATAATGTAACCTACATCATATGAAAAACATCTTTTTTCTCACTGTAATAACTTTTTACGTCTTCAATTTGATTAAAACATATATCTAACAGTATAAAATGATTAAAATTTGATAAAAGCTTAAAGCAACTCTTCCAGTCTAATAAATAAATAACTATATTACAAAATACTCTTTTTGATTCGATAAGAGAATGCAACTGAATTTCCTCTTCTAAAAATGAAATAATTAAAAATATAATGTAAAAATAATAAATTTTAAGAGTAATGATCTTACTTTTTTAACATTAAAAACAAATTTACAGGATCCTACTTTATATAATTACAAAATCTATAAAGTTGTATAATCTGTTAGATAAAACAATAGGAAAAGAAGCAAGTTACATAAGATAAGGTAAGAGTTATCTTCCATAAAAAGAAATTGAGATTTTTGGCTCAAATTAGGCACGAAATTTTACAATCTCGTTATAGAAACTCAAATGAAAGATTTCACAGAAAGCAGCATATTTATTTACTATTATCATTATTTAAAGAAATTATATTCATTAATTATTGCAAACGCGGAAAATTGTTTACTATTGACTTCATTTGGCTTAGGACTTGTTGTTTTTGTTCGCTGCACTCATTACTTTTTATTTTTAAATAGAGTTATTGCATAAATATCATCACATTACTGATTTATGGAACTATAAATACAATTTCAGAACTTCTTATATACTTTATTTTTGAAACATAACGTACATTTTATAGGTAAAACTAAATAATCTTACATACCAGATTTCGAACTAAAATTATGAAAATATTGCATAATATTTAGAATACTGCTATCGAAGAAATCCCGTTTATCAGTGGTCTTATTTGTGACAGTAAGTTATTGATGCCATTATTAAAGGTGGTGGAGGATATGGAGGTGGTGGTAAAGGAGGATTTGGAGTTGGATACGGAGGTGGTTCTGAAGGATACGGTGGTGGTGAATATGGAGGGGGGGGGTACCGGTGTATACTATTGACTTACTCAAAGTAAGTTTTCATGTTTTTTTGTGATTTCAAATTGCATAAATTAGTGAAGCTGAATATTTTAATGTACCGAAAAAAATACAATAATAATAATAGAACGAAATACACTCCCTCTATTTTTTATATTAATATACTTAAATATACTAATTTTTCTATAAGAAATGAGATTTATTTTCCATGAAAGTAAAACATTATCTTTTTATTATGCCTTTTTGAATAAAATAGTCAAAAGAATTTTATTTTAATTTCAACATAGTTTCTTCTTCGTATTTCTTATAATTTATGTTCACCGAATTTCATTAAAATTTGCTGTTACTAATAAAAATAAAAATTATTCATTTGTAATAAACATAAAAAATACGTAAAATTAATGTTAAAATGTTCGTGTTAATTAGATTTATTAATATATAAAGATTTCAAAACGAGTATAAAAAATTTATATTGTTTACCGCAAAATAAGAGTTTTTCAGTAATACTTTTAGATCATGGTATATTTTCTTACTTTAATTGATCATTAAAGAATAAACATTCCAAATTAATGTGATTTTTTTAATATTTATTAAAAATGATATATATAGATATAGAGAAAAGTGAATTGAATCATAAAATTATAAACTAAATTCATGTATATTTATTTTTATTAGGTTAAATAACTATTGCATTTAATGTAATAAATTAAATAAGCGATGATACTTTTTTATTTTTAGAAAAAAGTTTGCAAAATTATTTGGAAACTGTTTCATTATAGTTTTTCTGAAAATATTTTAGTAAAAATAAGAATCTCCTTATTATTAATATTTCTTTATGAGTATTTAGATATCAAGAAAATACAATTTTTATAAATTAAAATATAAAATGATAAGTATTTCAGAGAATTACTTTTCAACAAGTTATCATTAGAGGCAAGTTTAGTTAAGTTAAATAATAACAAACTCTTATCAGTGAAAACATTCTTTTTTAAATCACAGTTACAAAGTGAAGATGAGTTAAGAATATATTGCATGAAATATTTTTTGTAATGCTAGTTTACTGCTTCGTGAAGCGACACTCACACACAAACCATTTATATGGTGAAAAATAACAAATACAATTTGAATTCCACATATATATTCTAAATAATATGCATTTTTTTACAGGTTTAAAAGAAGTGTATATAGTATCTTCTTTCTCCTGCTTTAATGAGGAGGAATAATTTCTATGGTTTTTAATCAGAAAAATCTCTGTAAAACGATGGTCACTTTGAGGAAAAATGTAATTTCTAGCATCAAAATACCACAAAGGACTTTACATCAGAATACCAAAGGAAAAGATTAGCCAATATTAGATGAAAAGTTAACTATCTACAAATCTTAGATGTCTTTAATTTATTTATATGTTGTAGTCGAAGCGTATGTGGTAATAAAATGTGATTTTGTACAAATAAACTTTGTCTCTATTTAATCTTATTTTTAATCATATTCAAATTAGACATTGGCTGTAAGATAGTAAATAGATTAAATATTTTTCTTTTTAGTCTTTGAAATAATTATCATCATAATAGCCTCTACCGCAGAAAAAATATAGTCTTTTAAATTAGGAATTTAATTGAATATTTGGTGAAAATATTGATGACCACAACAAATTTAGGATAATGCTTAATTGCATATGAGTTACTTTGCGCAAACAAAGCGTAATCTTATCTACGCGTCATTACACAACAACTTTTCTCTCACTAGTACTTCTTATAATTTTTAAAATTTTATTAAATCTTTAAATTTTAATAAAACTTCTACTTTTCGTTTCGAATAAAATCAAAATAAAAATGTTTAAAAATTTCTCTTTCCTCTCTTATATACATATACAGATAATTATATAATCTCTAAAATAAGACAGAATAATAGAAAAAATTCAAGAACTGTATAAGATGTTTTAATGTTACCATAAATAAAAGACACAATATTGATTTCAAATTAATAATGAAAATTAACTCCTTTTAGATAAATAGATTTCAAGGAATAGAGAGAATATTTTTTTTATCGTTGACATATAAGAGTTTTACAAATACGTAAAGCAATTCTATTAAATTCCAGTTTCAACAAATTTTGAATGATAGTTAAGAATATTGCTTTTTGAAGTATCAAATTTAGCAGTAAAACAAAGAAATGAATCGGCATTATAAGCGGCTTTTCCCAATTTTCATGTATAGGGTAGTCTCAGTAAACGAATCTTGTCATTTTAATAATACTTCATGCAGTTGGATTAAAAAACATCAAAGCAGCTGTGAAATATAGATAACAGTTTCATTCAGCAACATAAAAAGTTCATTCCGTTTACTATTATATATTGTTAGAAGTCTTTTGTCAAAAAGAATACATCATTTATTTATTGAATCTACTCGGAGATTTAACAATTTAATTAATTAGTAATTATAAAATGAGCATAAATTAACAGTTAAGAAAACTCTTAATTATTAATTTATGTTCATTTTATTTAGATTTGGTCAGAACGACAACTGCTTATATTGATAAAACGCGTTGTTTAGGTATAACAAAATGTGTTCTCAAATAAAACCAAAGGCTCCAACCGGGGGATAATTTCGTTACATTTTTACATCGAAAATGCTACGATATAAAGAAAAGAAGGTGATTTACAAACAGGAAGAAAGCTATAGAGCATCATCTATTTAGTACGAAAAGATACCTTGTAGATATTATTGTTAGGAATATTATTGAACCCAGCAGTTGCTTTTTCTGATTTCATACAATGTGACGCTGTTGCCCCAGCATGTTTCTTTGTTCTTAGCCCTGAGTTAGGCTGTATCAGTT
>JAPDSC010032691.1:0-10109 GCA_026290005.1 Latrodectus geometricus
TGATATTTTTTGTTACCACTGGAATTGAGAAAAAATTTTAAAGTACAGAAAATATAAAGTACAAAATATCTTATT
The DNA here is from genome assembly GCA_026290005.1 of Latrodectus geometricus. Taxonomy (NCBI): domain Eukaryota; kingdom Metazoa; phylum Arthropoda; class Arachnida; order Araneae; family Theridiidae; genus Latrodectus; species Latrodectus geometricus. The sequence continues at coordinate 76 of JAPDSC010032691.1, forward strand.
TTGTTCTATTACTAAACTTCCAAAAGTAATGAAAAATACATGCAATTTACAACAATAAGTAGTTTTTTTAGACAAATTCGTAAGTTATAATAAGAGAGAAGAGTGCTATTATAAGTATATTAGAAATAATTTATTCTAAGACTGAGTTGCTTAAACTTTATTTTTTAAACTTATGAATATCTAATAATCTCGTGTGAATATTTTATAAAGTTCATATAAAAGCATGCTTATCCTGCTTTCAAATAAATGTCTGATTAGAGGCAAACATTCTTAAATGGGGTGTATGACAATCTGTGCGGAAGATACATTGATGATTTACACTTACAAGCAAGTTGTTAATAATGCTTTTTGTGATGTGTACCCGTTTTCGAAGAAGACGTTGTGAAGTTATTAAAATTGCGTTCAGCATATCTTAATTATAGGACATTGTTCTAAGTGAAAGCTCTCTTGATCGATTCAAGCTATTTGAACTTGCAAATCGGTGTAGAGGTGCCCTGAATTGTACCGAATGGCTGTTAAGTTATGCTCCTATATGCCACTATTGAACACCGGGAGATAGAAGCTGTACTTCAGTCCAAATGGTTATTTCAGATTTTTGTGAGATTGCTTAAGTAGCAAGTGAATAACACTTGCTTATGAAAAGTCTTCTCAGAAGACAAATTATGTTTTACAACATTCTTGTTTGCAATGTGGTATAAAAATCATTAAAGCTTTGCACAGAGCTAAAAGAAGCATCTAAATCACTTTCGAGACATGGTCAGTGGGCGGATATTCTGGCAATTTCTTTCGAATCAGTGTTTCCTTTCACGTTTACAACATAAGCCATCTATTCGTTCGTCGTCACACCTAAACATGGTGAGTTTGAGATCGATTTTCTAGAATTCTCCAAATTTCTATTAGTCGGCTCTCATGTGTGAACAAATCATTGGTTCATTGCTGTGTTGTTCGATAGATGTGATCTAGAACCTACTGTAATCAACCTGTTCTTCAAGGCAACGTCACAGTGCCCACGAGCTGATGATTGTCCTCAATACATGACTTTTAATGTTACCATCTATGCTGGATTGTTATTATTCCTGATGTTCCAATGCTCTAAACAAGTTGAACTTGTCTGATAACGCAAAATTGAGAGGAAACCGGTGATCTCTTGGTTTAAATCTCGTGCAGCCTCCGACGGTCGTTTCCAAAATGGATCCGTCCGATTGCATAGTTCATATTTTTATTCAAACGCCTTTAACGACTCACTTTTCAGTAATTTAGAATGAAGTACTAAGAACCAAACTAAGTAGCATGCAACTTAGTTTGGTATATATATTCATGATTACATAATCCAAATTTTTACTCCGAAACTTTTTCCATTATTCTGCCATAAAGAGAATACGAAGAGGCTTATGTTTATTATATATGATAAACTCCCGATCGTATTCTTCGTATATGTATTTTAAAATATTCCTTAAGAGACATTGCTGACTTATAATAATTTTACAAATCTTTATTTTAAATAGATGTCATTTAAATTTCGAATTGTTAATTTTTTTTATTAGTAGATATTACTATTAAATAGTTGGTTAAATCACATTACAGAACTTAAAATTTATAAAATTAATTCATCTTTATTTCAATCATGATATACAAGGTTAACAAAGTTCTTGCCTTTTTCGTATTGTCATTGAATGAAGTGAGAATAAGTATGCAAATTACTGTACATCGTGGTTGAGATACCGACCAGTCGAGAGTAGGAATATTATGAAAGGAGGTCCATCAATCGTAACTCGTAAAGTAGCGAAGAAAAATGGACATGTCGAAGGAGCTCTTTCGGTGTTGTTCACTTTTTGTGTGAGTGTGTTTTTAAAGTGGACTTATAAACTGCTGTATCATGTCATTGAAATGTCAAGCGTTTCGGGATAGTTCTATGAATAAACGTATGCCTAGGCATTGGTTTCTCAATTTCAGGTCAAGAGATTTGTCCTGCGATGAAGCCTGTAGTGAACCACCCAGCACTTGGATGACGAAGACCTGTAGGCGTCCATTGAAAAGTCAAACCTGTGGTGAATTTAGGTATGACGTACAGTCTATGCAAGGGTACGTACGTCTATGCTTCGTACTCTGTTGGAAGTTCATAATTAACAAAGAGTATCAGCCAGTTTATCGTTGCTTTGCTTGCCAACGCAGCATATCCTTATTCAATCGATGCTGACCAGTAACGAAAAGTAGGTCCTTTTTGACACTTGCAACTGTTCCAAACATTAATTGTCACCGCAGGATGCCATCCAGCACTGCCCAAGACCCCGATACACATAGAGTTTTTTTCTAGATGGGTAAAAAAAAACATTAAATTTTTAAATTTATAGTTAATTCTGGTTATTAAATTAAACATATTAAAACAATTTATTTTAAATTGAGTGTAGAAATTTATTTTGAATTGAGGTCTCAAAACAAGACTTTTCTCTCTAATTTTGAATAAGTATTTTTTCATTATTTTAAGTAGACAAAATTGACCACACTTTTTAATATTGAGATAATTTGGCGTATGTTATCACAGGAAAGAAATAGAAACTAAAAATAGTATTATGCAAGTTTTGGGCCTATAAATTAAATAAAATGTAGGAGAAAACTAAATTGTTAGTTTCATAAATCTCAATTCAAATTATTTTCATCGCAAACAAAAGTGGAATTGAAAATGAGAAAATAAAGCAATTTTCATCATTAAAAGAATGACATTATGCTGTAAATTATGAGCTAAGTAAAAAAGTAAGAGACGCTATCAGATGTCGAAACTTATTTTGAATGTGAAATTATAAATGTTATGTAAAGAGTTAAACTTAATAAAAGTAAATTATGATGTAGCGTTATAAATCGTATTTGGAATGATTTAATTACTCAGAACTTTCTGTGATTAATTATTTTTAATTTTGTCTTAAATCTAATGTCTATGGCTTCTATTTACATTAATTTTTTCACTCAGCCAGGGCTTCTTATTAAGATGGATCATTAGACTTAAATCGGAGATTTTAAACTGAAGTCTTTTAACATAAGAAGCAAGATTAGTGAACAGTAATACAATAATTCCATGATGAATGGGAATTACGAATAAAAGGTTATGGTCAGATTTCTTATCATGTATATTGCAATGGACTATCATACTTAAAAGTCCATATGCTCAATAGAAAATAGAGAAATTACAAAGAAAATCTTTGTAATTTAGCAAAACGTAAATTTTATATTCGTACTTTGAGCAGACTTTTGAAGTTAGCTCCAAGACTGTCCAAAAGTCTATTTAAAGGTCTTTGTGTTTTTATTCCAATATTTATTTCAATTGTGTATATATTTAGACGATGAAATAAAAATTTTTGAATAATGTATACAAGAAAGCTCACCGTAGTTCTTGTGTGTTATATATAATATATATACACTGCTGGACACCCAAATTGCAACACCAAGAAATTTGGTTGGTTGGATTTTGTGGCGCAAGGTCCAAAAAGGATAAGCTGCGGCAACACCAAGAAAGACAAGATATATCACAATGAAATTTGTAGATAACATGTTGACCAAGTATCAAATGATTAAACTTATTGTCTTCTGTGAAGTGTGGTTTCTGCCAAAATCTTTGGCCAGAGTAGCCTCATTGTTTGAGATTATCGCGGCCACACGCCTCGTCATTAATTCAAAGATACTTAGAATATGCTCTTGGGGGTACAGCAGACGGTGGCCAGCAGTATATATGCAACAGTAACTCCAAACACATAAAATATTAGTGTTCAATTCTTAAAATATCTATTAAAGTACTAACACAGATGTTGAGCACATACATATGTCTATTTCATTCATAGTTAATGATAGCGCACATGCAGTGAGAATAATGAGAAAATATTTGAACGAATATAATCAAAATGTTATTAAATTAAAATCACAGCAAACATGAGAGACTTGTTTAGCCTTTTCATTCTTTTTAATTTGAGTTAAATATAAATAATTTATTTATATAATTTATCAGAAATGTCAACAAATATATGTTTGCCAGAATGTTTTCCACTTTTTTACGATTCAATCATATTTATGTTTCTAATATTTAAATAGTTTTCTTTCAAAATATTTTTGTTTCATATTTACAGCAGTAATTTAATAGGGAAAAGGTAGCCTATATCTGGAAGGTAGCTGGTTTCTAAGATCAATTGTGTTGTCAAACTCTATACATGGTAAAATCTAATGTTCTATCGTTTATGTTCTAATGTTCTTTCGTTCGTAATCATATTTAAATCTAATGTTCTTTCGCATGTGTTGCGTAAAACTTTAGATAGGAGAGTGCCAGCTCTGGTTTGAATTCGTTATTTGATAGTGATCTTAAATAACGAGGTAGTTATTTTGTTGTTTTGGTGGAAAAAAAGATGTTGGTCCATAGTAGCTCCATAGTAGCTATAAAGCAAGTAAATATATTTTCATTTTCCATGATTCTGAACTGATTTCTCTCTTGCAATCTATTTTCTTAGACAGCCCTTTAAACATTTTAGCTGTCACTTATTTTACAACTATTGTTGCATTTCCTACAAATTTTTATTCATTTTCTATCAGAAGTTACGAATGTTGAGAGTTTTTATTGGACATTCTAAATCACCGTAATATTCTGCGAATTACCAGAACTCAGTAACCCGATGGCACACTTTGCTTGAGAATGAGGTTTCTTCCGATCGCACAATCCCGTTGCACATCTATTAAATCAAAATTAAAAACTGCCCATCAAATGAGTGTCATGACAGGCTTCTATCAAGAATCTGGCAGACATCCTCTTTATATTTTGTTCTAAGTAAACCGGTTCCTGGAGACGAAAGCTCAACGAAGAAATACGAGTAATAACAGGTAACAGCTTACTAGCAATTATGACGAGGGGAAAACTGCAAATTAGTATTTCATTTTGCATTGCAATGAAGGCTGCTCCTACAGTTCCCAACTGTGCTATTCAAGGACTTCAATTAACAGCACTGATTGTTTGTTTCTTTTAATTTTTTTCTGTACTTTCATCGTAGTTGTTATAATTCTAATGAAAATTACGTCCGAGACAGTCAAGGTTGGTTGCTTCAATGATTTTTTTGCCGTCATTAAGTTTCTTTCAAGTCAATGTCAAAAGTACAAATAATTTCTTTTTATCAGCGAATAAATTTAATTTAGATTAATAAGTAGAAAGTATGGGATTGTGCAAGAAATTTACTTTGAGTTCACTTTATGAGCATGAAATACCAAATTAAATCTCATATTATTCATTTGCATAAGTAAGAAGTATTTGTATTTGTAAGCACTTTTTACCTTTTATCATATATGCTTACTAGATATTATATTGTTTAACTTTATTATTAGTAAATTATTAGTGCATATATATTTAGTTAATTCTATATATTTAATATAATTCCATCTCTTCATATTTAATTGGTCTTCTTGGTAAATAACCATTGTAACACAGTAACATTAAGTCAAATTCGCTTTCAATCTGACAAGGATCTCATAGAAATCTTACAAGCAATTGAGGTAAATACTTGAAAAGTAACCATTCTCTCTTCCCATGTATATATTATTTCATTTGAATTCTTTCCTGTGTTTGAATTGACGTGTTCTTAAAACCAACCGAATATGCTTTTTTCGGTTTTAAGAACATGCAGTTTTTGATTCTAATTCCTGATTTAATATATAAATTTATCTTCGAAATGGCTTAATCTGAAACGAGTGTTTTGCAGGCTATCATTCAATGAATATATTTCGAACTGATCATTTCTATATCCAAGGAGCTTTGCTCGGTTTTCATAATATTAAAAATTGAATTTCACTGTGTTTAGTTGCAAGGTGTAAATCTTTATGAATAAAAGAGTTTTCTTATATAAAGAATTAGGTATCAATAATCTCGGTTGTTTTTATGAATCCTATTGATTGATAAATATTTCAAACGATTGGGTATATCTATGATTTATTAAACCGTTTTTAACTATCAAAATGTTTACTCAGATATTAAAAAAAAAATTTATGTTGCTTTCTCAGTTATATTTAGATAGTAATAAAACTAAAACTAACCGTAAGGAAAGCTATTGAGAATTTTATTCAAATTCAATTGAAATTAGAGCTTGATTTGTTGCCTTTTAACTTCTGCTGAAAACATTTATTTTCAGTTCAGTAGGTTCTAAAAAATTGTCACATCACTATAAACTTATCACTCGTTGAAATTTATTCATTTTTGTTGATAAGTTGTCATTTATGTCCTTAACATGAGAAACTATTTAAATTATTCTGCATTCAAAAATTATTACCATGAGATCTTGACAGCGAGTACGTCACATCATATCGCGCGAGCCCTTTACTCAAAATCCAGTCTTCTTAAAAATTCTGTCATAAGACTTATTTCTGTTTGCTCATAGGTAGATAATCTCACTATAATACATAAGCACTGTCAAGCTTTTATGAAATCACATGACTGAGTCGCAGTCACTGATATTATAGTGTATTAACAGGACACATCACTGATCCCACTAAAGTGATTTTCCAAAAAAGTACGATTAATGATGAAGGTGATACGGTGGTAATGTGATAAAGTAGTAACAAAACTACATTATACCATAATATTCATTAAGAATATAAAGATAACAGTTGAAATGCTTGTACTTACTTAATAATTTTCTGTATTAACACATTGTCGCCTAATAACTCTCGATTCACTGCTTCGTAAGCTGGAACAGAGCTAGATTTCTTTCAAATCTTTAATAAGAAAATGTTACACTTCAAGTTATCGGGTATTTTCAAAACTTAAAATCACCTTTCTCAAATTGGTAACTAGCACCATTGCATTTTTTCATCATGAATATTTAGTTGTGGAATAATAAGAGTAAAACTGGAGCATCATCGTTGCTTTAATTATTAAAATTTAATAGAAAATATTTATAAGCATAGCACAATCTCTTAAAAAGAAAACCGAATTAATGTACCACCAAAAAAGACATCGAATATGAAGTGTAACATCAATATCTCATTTAACCACTTTATATTAATGAATCCGATGATGCCGCATGTCTGAGAATTTCATATTTCCGGTTAAATATATGAATTTGTTCATTATAGTGCCAATTTCGCTTCTAACTTATTTTTTAGGAATTTATTATTTTTTGATTGGAAATAAATATTTCAAGAGTCTGATTCATATATAAACCAAATTTGGAGCCCTTTATTCTTCGCAATTTATAAACTGTAATCCGATTCTAAGCAATTTATTTTTAATTATAATTATCTAATATTTTTATTTCACTTAATATGCATAGTTTTTTTTCGAGAATTAAATACCATCAGATGAATAAGACATAAATATTTGCGGTATCATTTGAATCAAAATAGAGTTAGAGTGTTTAATAATATATTGTGCATCATTTACAAAAAATTTATATATCAACATAAGTACATAGAGAAAATAAAAATGAATTCTTTAAATAGTTGCTGTAATTTTTTTGATTTATTGTTTTGCGAATAAATATTAAGGGTTTGTTGTGAATAGCTAATACCAAAGACTGATTTCTAAAACGTTAAAATCTGACAATGCATTCAAATTTGGTGACATAAAATATAATGTTTCAGGTCAATGCTTTTTGAAATTGTTCCAAAAATAACGATATTTTCATATTTATTTGAACTATTTACAATAGATAAAATTTCCCTCCTAGTGGATTTTTTTTCTCAGATTTCAAAAATATTTATCAAGTTAATTTTTTAAAAAATGATCAAGAAAATAGAAAAAGTTTTGTAAAGAAGGAAAAGAAGTGAATTTGAGTATCGATCAATATTCATTAATTTTTACAAAATCCTTTTTAAAGTACTTACTCAGCAGTGTTTTGAAATAATTATTTTGTGCACATATTTAAGTTCTATAATGATAGGAAAAACATTCTATACCTACAATACAGTCAGCACACATTAAAACTTGGCTAAATAAAATTCCGTCTGATTTTTTTATGATATAGGAGATTCTTCGTAAATTCTATGTTGTTAATTTAATAGAAAGTTGTGGCCATTCCATTAGTCTAAATTAAATTGAATCTGGGCCCAGAAAAAGGAAATACGAGTGTAATGTGTTAATTTACTTATTCTTTAATTTATTTTTAATAATCTGTTAGCATTTATTTTAAATGATCACATTCAATTTATGTATTGGAATTTATAAATATTATTGTGTTTTTCAAATTAATTGATGTTATTTATTGTTAGTGTAATTTTCCATTGATCGCTAACTATGCAAGTTAATAAAAGAATAATCAAACAATAAGTAAATTTAAAGTCATTAGGTATACAAGCAGAAACACTGTTCCAATATAATGATGGTCTTACGTTTCCGGTCAGTTTTTGGCATTCTATAAATAATCTCTGGTTTTCAATTTTTACATATAACATAAAATATATGCTCCTCTCTCTCTCTATCTTAATATAATCTCATTCGCCTCTCTATATTAAGTTATTTGCTTGCATACTTATATGTATGGACATACATATCGGTATGTATGCATGTATAACGACATAAAGAAATTGAGCCAAAAAAATCTAAGTAGACTCGATTCCACTTTAATTGCTAAAGTATTAGGGATATTTTTAACTGAAAAATATTTTTATTCTTACTTTCAAATAACCTCATTTATCTTTATATTTTACTGATAACTAGGCACAATCTATAATTTGTTTTAATCAGAATCATCTATAAAATTATAATATATTTAGGGTTTATAAATTTAAACTATCATTAATCATGATAGTTTAAAATATAATCAACCATAAATATATATTTTACATGGGATTTAATTAAATATTTATTTACGATTGCTTTACATGAATGATAAGTTATCAAAATTGGTTTTGCTAATCCGGAAATATTACTAAAGATATAATGAAGACAACCAACAAATCTGATACAGCTGTCTGAATGTCAGGACATAGCTGCTCCAGGTATAATTACCAATTTTCTCTTTGCAGAATTAGTTTTCCCCACGGGAAAAAAAAAATAGTAATTGACATCAGGACATGTCACACGAATCAAAGGTGTTGCCTTTCGAAGAGGTTTTTAATATAAAAGCATTAATTCCAGTCACATCAGCAGACTGTTTCAGTAAAAGAGTTAATCCCCTAATGACAGGAAATGACTGTTCTGATTGTCATTGTTACCATCCTTGGTTTTGAACACTTTTAATGCCTCGGCCGACGTGAACATTTATCTGAAGCTGATAACCATCACTATGCCACGTAGGCAGATACAACCATAATGTGAGTTAATTAACCTATATCAGATGAAAAATGAAACTCCTTTCATGAAAGCGCACTGAAATGTGACTGCGATTGTCGTGTAGGTGTCACCCTCTCCTTACCGAGTCAGAGGTCATGGGATCACTAGGATCTGCATTTACTATGATAAAATTCTCATCATAGTTTAATGATTCTGCTTGGTGGAACAGGTTAAAACTGTGAAATTTAAATAAATTAATCATGTTTGTTTCTATTATTGTAATTTAGAAATTTTTTTAAAAAAAAAGTTTTTTAGTTAGAGAAACAGTATAATCATAAAAATAGTACCACGAGCTTGAACTTTGGAAGCATGAGTAAATACATCTGGTTTATATCAGAATGTTGAAAGACCAAATATAAATATTAATCACTTTTTTGTTTCCTTCTTTACTTAACTGTTCTGCATTTCCTGCTGTTTACTTCAGGGGCTTCGAAGTCATTAAGTTCTTCCATCTGTTCCGTAATCTTAAAATATCATCAAGTGATGTGGCTAATACCTGAGTTGGAACTCTTTTCTCCTTAAAGATTATTTCTTTATCATATAGATGCAAATTTTCGCAGTTTTTCTGGCTTTAAATACGATTTTAATATTTTATCTCAATACATCCCTAAATATAGAACAAAATTTATATTCATTGCAATTTAGTGTACTGGGAAAACCAATCAAATTAATATAAAAAAAATACCTAACACTTACTCGACACATACACAACATCATTATCAGCAATTTTTGTTCAACCGAGTCA
>JAPDSC010032695.1:0-25660 GCA_026290005.1 Latrodectus geometricus
TTAGAAGTCAACAGTTTTGTAAAATATTGACTTTTAAAAATTTATAAAGGTCATATATGACAACTTTCATCTAAATTCACCTAGACTTATAGATTACTATTTTAGAACTTTTGGTTTAGGCTATCAACTGAAATCACATGAAACACATGAGTAAACTTTCATGGAAATTTGGACAAAGTTTCTAGGTTCTTCAATATCTCACTTTGATACTTTGTTTATGATATGATTTGCTTATATACTTAGATGCGTCTTGAAAGCTTGTTGAAAAGTAATACAGTTCCGCTTTCTTGGAAAACTGCGAAATCGCTATAATTAACTTTGATAAAAAAAGAAAAAAAAATTAAGTTTTATATTATTTTCAAGTGAGTACAATTTTACAAGCTAAATTTGATTGGGCTGCCAAATATTTTATAATAGATATCGCATCAGACTGACTGAAAAAGTATTTTCAAACGAGTAGTTGTAATTTATATTCTTATCTGGAAAGCAAAAACTTTCAAATATTATTTTATATAATTTTATCTGAACTTGCTATATTTAGTGTTCAAATAATTTAAATAAGTAAAATCACTCACTTTGTATTCCGCACAAAAATTTTCGAGGTGAAAATTTAATACTCTGAAAAACAAGAAATACTTAAAAAAAAAGCGTGATGTTGTAAGATATACATATGTGTGTGTGTGTGTCACGTAAAAAAATCATTTAGTTAATTATTATTATTGATTTTTATGAGCAGTGTGAATCAGATTTTTCTAGTCAATAAGCTATAGATTTTTCAAAACAATAGGTTGAGTGTTATTATGTTGAAATGTTTTGTGTGAGTTAGTGTGTTGCAATGTTTTATTGACTAATTCCTTTCCATTTATTGCCTAATAAATAACTTTTAATCGTTTAAGAGAAATATAAAGGTTGCTTAGAAAATGCATTTATTTTCTTAACTTAAATCATATGTATACACATTATTAGAAATATCTGAAATTATTCATAATTTTTCGTTCGAGACTAAAATATAATATAGGATAGGAAAAAGGCTTTAAAATAAATGGTAAGGAAATTTGTATTGTTCCAATGTCCATTTTATTTGTATTAAAATATTTAAAGAGCATTGATTCCATATTATTTAATAAGAATTATAGGATTTAAAAATATGGTAGGAACATATTGAACTAAATAATTTGAATAACTTTAACTATGTTAATATATTTTTCCCATTCTTTTCATAACCATGTAAAAGTATCAAAGATTCAGTTTTCTTACTATCCATGTATAATCATCTAAGAGAGCTAAATTTTTAACACTTGTTTGTCTGTTTATCAATGAGATTTCTTAATAAAAAAGAAATAAAATCAACTTGAATTGTATATAAAGTCTGATTCTATTGATGGTTGCCTTAAAATAACGTTTTTGCCAAAAGTGCAAAAAAAAAAAAAAAAAAAAAACAAAGTCATATTTTACGTAATAATTTATAAGTGTATTATTAAGATATTGTATATTTTGAATAAACTACAATATTTTCTGCTTTTCTTTGACTATGAAAAATTTGATGGGTTTTTTCCCCCATCGAAGAAAGCTTAAAGACATTTAAATGAACCCACTCTTTACTATTTATTATAAATAAATGCATCATAAAGAATTGTTAATTTAAAAATTGAGAACAAACTTTAAAAATTAGAAGGAATTTTATGATGCATTTGTTTATTCATTAAAAGTTATTATGATGCATTTATTTATACATACCTAATCAATATGCACTATATTCGTATGTTTTAAACATTCCTATTTCTAAAAAGGATGTTTAATCAATCATAATTGGCACAGTAGTGTCATATTAAACTATCATGCCATGTAAAATACAAGTCCATCAACAAATAATACCTTAAAAATTAACTAAAACATTCTCCATACTCAAATATTTTTCATAATGATTCAGAAACCAAAAGCTTATAAAAAATAAATCTATTTTTATTCTATAGCAGTTTAATAGAACTGCTTAAAAGAAGCCTTTTTCAAAATAAAATACCTGAACAATATTCCATAAAATTAATTTCAAGAAGACAATTAGTAATTTTAAAAACATAAAAAAATGGAGCAAATAGGAATATTTTAAAGTCTAAATAAAGCGAAATTTTTAATGTAATTTTCGAAACTATCAAATTTGTTTTCAATACTCACTAGACCTATTGTAAGCCACTGCTCAGAGTGAAACTGAATAAATAAATATATCCGAGATGTATTTCTAGAGTTATATTTCACTTCATTTTGTGATATTTATATACTCAGCCTTAGAAGTAACAACTCTAAAGCCATTGAATTGTACTGTAATAACTTGATATCAGTTTCGTGGTAATTAACATATCATTATGACAATGAAAATATTACTTATAACAAAATATGAAGTTTTAGTACTATGAGTTACTTTATAGATAGTAAAAATTAATAAAACGAGTGTCCTAAAAATTTTAACAGAAAATGGTCTCATTAAAAATATTACCCCATTTTTTAAATTTTAATGAATTCTTCAAATAAATATACATGTGAATAATTTATCAAATTTCCAAATTTCCTAATGAAATTAATTATTGTACAGAAATAATGTTAGAGTTTTACATTATAACAATTCAATTCCTGAATAAGTGTACAATGTGTTGTAAGATAATAAAAACCTCAATGTCATTAAAAAATTTATTATTATAGAAGAAGAATAAAAAATCTGATTTTGTATATATAATAGATTATTAACAATTGGGCCTTCCCCTCACTCCTTCAGAAATTTGAGTTCCGTCTTGATCTGCGCACCAACAATATCCTGTAGAGTGGTTGCACTGCATTTTGCTGTAAGAGCCATCCTCATCACATTTTGGAATGAAGTTTCCAACAAATCCCTTTTTACCTGTAAGGAGAAATATTTAAAAAAGGATTTTAAATATCTAGTAATAAGACATACGTGAAGAAGGAAATGGAGTTTTGCATCCGAAAATGTAATAATGATGATGTGTTTCAATTTTTTTAGGAAAAAATGAATTAACACTTTGAATTGAAATAATTAATTTGCTCTTAATAACTTGACTTATACATCTAATGACTTTTTTAAAGATTTGATTGAAATGAATTGCAATTAGTGTTTTAAAATTAATAAAAACCAAGAATCTAATTCCACGAGTCTTCTAAGGTAACAGACAATAAAAGATTTTTAATTTCAATAGTTGTAAAGTATTGTATTTTATCTTGAATTTAGCTTGAGACCATTGGTCTGATAAAAGTTTCGAATCATTTTTTTTGTATTTTATTTTGACTTTTGCAACATACCATTGTGCTGGTAAAAGTTGCAAATCATATTTTGGATTTGATGTTGAGTTTGTAAGAGACAATTGTGCTGATAAAAGTTTGGAATCATTTTTTGTCTTTTATTTTGAATCTTGCACAACATACCATTGTGCTGGCATAAGTTGCAAATCATATTTTGGATAACTTTATAGCTCGGTAACCACTATAAGGCATTTTCATATATCCACAACAGATTGTGTATCGAGAAAATTCTTTTTACAGATTATTAATATAGCAAAAATGGAGGAAAATCATTTTCTCTTGGATTTACTCAAACAAATGTGAACGTTCATATAGCAGAAACTAAACACCTCTCTCTAGTAATTATTGATTGTGAAACTGAATTTTTCTCTGTGAAAAACATGTTCCCAATCAATAGAACATGATCATCAAATACTAATAAGCTTAAGAGCTTATTTATAAGGCAGCTAAGACAAGTGAGAGGATTTTTAAGTTCTCTATAATGAATGAAAAATACAATCTCCCAAGTTTTTTAAATGGCAATAATCGATAATTTCATTTTTATATTAATAGAATCTCTAAAGCAATTGTGCTATAAGGACAATTTTTGAACTTAAGAATTAGTTACACTAAATTCTACAGATTAAAATAGACACCAAATCATCTTAAATATTTATGCAAGAAGTGAGTTCAGAAAACTGACTATTCAACTATCAGCATATTTAATTCAAATGTTTGATTAATGTTGTAAAAAGTTCTTCGTATTTTATTATTTTAATTTTAAGTAACTTTTTAATTTCTAAGCTTCTTAATTTAAAATTTTAAGACAAACATTACATGCAAAACAAACTTATCTTTTATAGTATATTTTATATTTTATTTCTTATATTTAATTCATTTTTTGATTTAATAAAAATTAAAATTTTTTAACTTTAATACTCAAGAGCTGCTGTAAGTGTAATACTATTGAAAAGTTATTTTTTATAATATTTACAGCTCTATTACAGAAACTGTTATAACATTAGCAAGAAAACCAAACAGTGTCAAAGGAAAAGTATTACATGCCTCATTAATATTTCTCTATTTTGTTCTGGATTCATTAAAACTGATCAAACTCAATATAAATGAGGTAATAAGGAATGTTGTAACATATACCTAATAAGATTAAATGAATCCTGTATTTTTAACATTTTAGGAAGAAACAAAATGTGTGTTTTAATTTTAGAAGTAACATGTTCGTTAATAATGTGAATTTAAGAAACTGCTTAGAAATAATTTTGAAAATAAAAACAGCACACATACATACGGATATTTGTTTCATATTTTTAACATACAAAAGTGTAAATGCTTTGATATCCAAATTCTATTATCCAATAGTGCTTTCAATCTTAAAAAATGTATTGCATTCAATGAAATTTCGTATTTGATGAATAAACATTTTGTGTTTATTAAAATAAATGATACAGATATGTATAATTGAGATTCAGAATGTTTATAGAAACATTTAATAAAACTATTTAGTGCAGTTATTTATTAAATAATCTAGTACAAAATTGTAAATTTAGGTTTGTGTTTTCCAATTAACAAAGTTACGTACATTTTACTATCTCAAGTAGTTAAATATAAAATGCTTTATTACTTTTTATTTAGTTTCTTACATAAAAAAACCTTAAAAATGTTCGAATTTAAGAATGTAATTCGTTTTATTTTTCATTTTTTTAAAGATTTCTTTTACTTTGCATAAAATAATGCTATTAATATAGAACATTTTTCAATAATTTTCAGTTTTTATATATATGCTTATTATTTAAACCCCATTATGCATTTAATAAATAAGATTAGGTACTTATTGATAAAATCTTTTATGTAATTTTCATGGAATTTTTATATTATTTTATAAGCTAAATATTACAAAAAATTTTTGCACTTAATCTTTCGATTATTCTAATAACTGTGACATTCAATTAAATAAGAGATGCATTCGTAATATTATATTGTTATGTCATTGTGTACTGCTAAAATTGTAAGAAGAGATTATTCATATTGTGCTAATATTTAGATTTTAATTATATAATTGATTCTTAAGTAATATCACGTTTAAACTGCTATTGCACATTAAACGTTATTTATTTTACAACATTTATGTGTGATAAATTTAAATAAATTAACTGAAAAATTACAGAGTTATTTGGAGATATTTTCTTGAATACCTATTTAGTGATGGAGGAAACATCAGACATTGATATTGGGACATTACTACTGGTAATGTGTCAATATCAAGAACTTCTTGACTAAGAAAAGCAATAGAAAAATTGTTTTATCCTATCAACAACCTGATCTACTCTTGAGGCGGTATATTTAGTATGCATAGACCAGAATGGGCAAACTACGGCACACGGGCCAACTCCGGGCCGCCGGAAGGTTCTATCCGGCCCGCGGATAGAATTTCAATTTGCCGGCCAGAGGCAAATTAAAAGAAATATTCATATATTATATATCCATCTCCTTTTCTACTTTGTTTAAATATTATATTTTTTCTTCCTTTTTTTTCAAAGAGCTTGTAATCTGTTTACATTCCCTAATTTTGTTCTACAAAACATAAATTGAAAGAAATAGCAAGCACAGGCAGTTTTCAATCGGGTAAAGTGTTAAAAGCGGAAGTTATTTGTTAGTTATAGATGTAGATTGGTGGCAACAAGTGTTATCTTTTTCTTGTAGAGCAGACATGGGAATTCAATTAGACCTCACATGTGGCAGACTGCGCATTTTAAGCTCCATCTAGCGGCTTTTTCTTTTGGCGCGAGCTCTAATATTATTAATTGCGTGTTGAAAGATTGTGGATATATAGCGTCATTGTGAATAGTGTGGTGAAATTATTAAAAGTATAGCGTAGCTAGTGCTTGTTTGGGTTATTCGAAAAATATTTCATCCCCAAAATGGCTACTAAAAAACGTAAAGTTGATTCAGAGTGCCGCGCTTTTAATAATGAATGGACATGGAAATATTTTTTTTCAGTTGTAAAAGATAAATCAGTGTGTCTTATCTGCAATGAAGCTGTAGCAGTCTTCAAAGAATATAACATTTCCCGTAATTTCACATCTAAGCATTAGAATTCCAATTACGAAGCAATGTCCGAATATGGAAAAAAAACAAAATGTAGAAAGTTTTTGTAAAAAATTATCAGGCCGGCAAAATTTTTTCAAGAAGGTAAACAGTATTCAAGAAGCAGATACACATGCAAGATACATTGTAGCACACAATATTGCTAAAAATAATAAAGCTCTCAGTGATGGGGAATTCGTCAAACAATGCATGCTCCAAGTTCGTGACGATTTATGTCCAGACAAGAAAAATAATTTTGAGACTGTAAGCTTATCTTGAAAAACGGTGACTTCTAGAATGGAAGCCATCGATAAAAATTTGGCATCACAATTAAAGTCAAAAATTGACTAGTTTAAATTTTGTTCCATAGCTATGGATGAAAGCACTGATATAAATGATACTGCTCAATTAGTATTATTTATAAGAGTTGTTGATGAGAACTTTGAAATTATTGAGGAATTGGCGGGCATGCGTTCTTTAAAGGGAACTACAACGGTATATGATATTTTTCGTGAATTTCAGGAAGAGCTTTTTAACTTTGAAAGAGCCTATACTATATATATATGTAATAATACGACCAACGGAGCACCAAATATGATAGAAAAAAAATCTGGATTTCTTGGGCTCTAATCAAAACTATCCCGGGAACAATGTTTTTCTACATTGTGTTATACATCAAGATGCTCTGTGTAAATCTGCATTGAATATGAAACCCGTGCTTGATACAGTAGTGAAGCTTGTAAATACTATTCGATCTCGTGGGCTTACTCACAGGCAATTTCGAGATTTTCTTCAGTCAGTGCAATCTGAATACTCTGATGTACTGTATTACACGAATATAAGGTGCCTTAGTGCAGGATGTGTTTTCGAGCGAGTTTGGCAGCTGAAAGACGACATTGTGTCATTTTTCCATGAGAAACAGTGTTCTGAGTAGTGCGAAATGTTAGAAGATACAAAATGACTTTCAGACTTTGCATTTTTCACAGATCTTCTTTGTCATATGAACAACTTGAATGTCAAGATGCAAGGGAAAAATCAATTTTTCGACGATATTTGGTCACATCTTAAAGCTTTTAAACTAAAACTTAATATGTTTGCTGGGCAGCTAGGTAAGAACGACTTATCTCATTTCCCGAGGTCAAATTAAATACACTCAGTAAACGAAGAGAACCTTAAGAATTATGAAGATAGCTTGAAAAAACTGCATTTTGAGTTCGAACGCAGATTTCAAGATTTCAGTGCCATTCAAGCAGAATTGGATATTTTTACCATGCCATTCAACCTAAATTGTGAAGCAGTGAGGTCAGATTTGTAGCTTGAATTAATTGAGTTGCAATCTAACAATCATCTCAAGCAATTGTTTCTAAATATGGAAAATTTAGAGTTTTACAAATCATTATCGAAAGTAAGTTTCCCAAATTAATATCTCATGAAACCAGTATTTGATGTAATCGTGAAGTTTGTAAATATTAATCTATCTCGTCGGTGTACTCATTTAATTTCGAAATTTTCTATAGTGTTTACAGGCTGATTACTCTAAATTGCATTACACGAAAGTAAGATGACTTAGGGCAGGATGTGTTTTTGAGAAAGTTTGGTAGCTGAAAGACAATATTGTGTCATTTTCCTATGAGAAATGTTTTGCGGAATGCAAATTGTTAGAAAATCTCAAATTTCATATCTTAAGCCCAGAAAATCAGTGATATGTTTGCTTCATCTTATATATGTGAACAAGTGTTTTCAACTATGAACCTTAGAAAGAATTATTTCAGAAGTAGACTGACAGATGAACATTTAGCCTGGTTCCTTAGAATGAGTACATCTCACTTCGAACCTCAATATAAGGAACTTTTAAAAATGAAATCGCAATTTCATTCTTCTCATTAATATATTAAAATGTAATACTTGTATATTGTTTTTAAAATTTTAGAAAAATTCATCTTGGCCCGCCAAACTTTATTTTTTCGATTTTTGGCCCGTGATCGAAAAAGTTTGCCCATCCCTGGCATAGACCTTCTCAGGTCTATGATTTGGTAAAGAGAAATCTTATCAGTATTTCAACTGATTGGGCTTTCTCAATTTCAAGTCACGAGTCAGCTAAAAGTAGTTAATTGCTCTTGATATGGTCAACAATGCTTGACTTTTTAGAATTTTAAGTATCAGAGTTATATCAAAGAAGCCATAACATAAAATATTCAATAATTGTTTTTGCACAGAACATAATATATGCTGTGTGTACCATTTTTCTCTATAAAATATTTAAAAGAAAACCTGTGTTTCCCATAAAATTATGAAATGCAATGTGATTAGGTTATATCACTAGAATAGAGTTTGTTATGAAAATTTATCAAAATACGTTCATTTAATAACTTACTCATTGTGTGAGTCAGACACAACGATTGGGTTATTTTCTGTTTTGATCCAAAGAATCATGCTCTTACAGTGTAAGTTAGATACATATTTAGAAATATGCATATACACCCAAATATCACTTTAAAAGTAAAACCCAGATAATTGAACACAATTAGTAACGTTAGCTTCAGATAAATAAAATACATTTTATTAGAAAAGTGATTAGATCATACATATTTTAAGAAAATTTTTAAGAAAAAGTGATTAGATCATACATATTTTAAGATAAATAAAATACATTTTATTACAAAAGTGATTAGATCATACATATTTTAAGAAAAATAACGAATATTAGAATACTATTTTAATTTTTTCGAAAAGTTAATATTAAAATATTTACTTTTATCTTGTTCATTCTTCCTTCGTATTTGACAAGCAGTCTCTGCTCTCAGAACAGCAACAAGGCAACAGAATAAAATCAGAACACTAATTACTTTCATGATCCGTTTTACTGCAAATAGAAAAAATTTGCATAAAATGAAAAAAATTAAAAAACAAAGATAAATCAAATGTTCTTTGTTTATGAAATTACATAAATTACTGTATAGATAAATTGAAGTTATTCAAAAGTACATTCATATATTACCTTTTTTGATGATCTCATTAAACATCTCTACAAATGAAGAAAGATATTTAAAAAAACTTGACTTTTAATCTATTATTTTCCCATTACAAGTCTATTTTAAAATTATGATAAATATTTTTATCAATCAAATTTTTCATGTCGTGAGAAATAAATTTTGCTTTTCCTGATTTTCCTTTATAAAGAAAGATCTTAGAATTTTTAAATTTCTTTCAACTAAAGGGATGTGTTATTATACAATACCAGGTTACTAAGATTTTCAGATTTTATCACTATAAAGAGAGCAAGTGATGGCATATAATGGGGTACACTGTGTGCCTCCCCCTCCCCCGTAAAAGATTAGGTCTCAGTAATTTAGAAACAGAAATCAAGCAGAAGATCCCTACATTCGTCTTATTTTACAAGAAAGAAATTGTGATCATGACGTATGTCACATGCCACAGCTCCATTAGCGAACATGGCAGATCTTCGATTAGATCAGGAACCGAATTCACTGCCTTCCAATAAAGAGAACGATTGCCCATAAGCAATTAGACAATACATTTAAATTCCAATATTTTTATTTATTTTCTTGAATATTTAAAAGTTTTTTTTTAAAGAAAACTATTGCAAAATTCACATTTGTTTTATACCTGACTGGAAATCAATTAACATAAAAAGTAATAAAACTTAAAGACATGATAGTTTTTGTTTTTCACTACTAATAACGTATTAGTGACCCTTAATTTAATCGATTCAAAAGCAATGCGTTTGTTTTATTTTTCTATAAAGTAAAATATTTAATGACGTCACAACCAATTTTCTGTGAATTGGTAATAAATACGTAAAAAAAAATTAAATGTAAATTTAAGTTTTTAT
Source organism: Latrodectus geometricus (assembly GCA_026290005.1). Taxonomy (NCBI): domain Eukaryota; kingdom Metazoa; phylum Arthropoda; class Arachnida; order Araneae; family Theridiidae; genus Latrodectus; species Latrodectus geometricus. Next base: position 10,241 of record JAPDSC010032695.1, read on the forward strand.
CGTAGTAAATATTGAATTATGTAAATACTGAAGTAACACAAACTACCATCTAAAACCAATAAAATCATTACTAAACAATAAAAATTAAATAGATTATTTCAATTAGGAACTAATTTAAAAATTAAGCAAAATTAAATAATGAGTTAAAGAATTAAATTTTAGAATGGCTGTTTTTATCTTTTATATACACCAAAATGTTTTGAAATAATGAAGTAATATACTTTTTATTCCAATATTATATTTTCCAGTTTTGATCTCCTGATCAAGGATACAATTAACAAGACTTTCTTGGTGAGGACCATTTCATGTTTTTAAGTAATTCTGGTGGACACATTTTGTCAGATTCCTAATTTGTATTATTTCCAGGCCATGATAAAGTATTTGTATGATTTTCATCATGAAAATTTAGCACATTGCTAAAAGTTTATCACGGCGAGAAACATGAACAATAACATAGTGGTCATCAAGTTATCAGTTATCTAAATAAAATATGAGTCCTTTTTCTTTGAGCTTCCTCACTCACACAGTACTGAATTTGATTTATTGTGTATTTTATAATATAGTGTCGATTAGCACGTTTCCTATCATAACATTTTTGGAACTTTAAGCGTTCTGAAGAACAAATCGTAGATATTTCCTGCTAATCTACGAAAACATTTAGTTCTGTTATGAAGAATTTGATTGTTGAATATCGTGTGAGGTTTGTCGATTCATAATACATTTATTTTAAGCATTATTCTGTAAACAATTTTATTTCCTCTTAAAGAAGGTAATGTTTGTAGACACTTAAGTAAATATATTCTAATTTAGTAAAAAATTAATTAAAAATTAATTATTAAAATTATTTACGACAATAAAATTTGAGCATTCTTGATCAATTTGCTTCTTGAATTCTATTCAAGAAGTGGTATTTTTAAATCTCTCTCATCGTTTTCTTCTAATGTTGTCAATTATCTTCCACAGTTTAGGAAATGATAAACACAATTGAAAAGTGTTTTACTGACTGTTTTTATAATCAAATTAATTCACTTGCATTCTCTCAGTACAACTTAAGTTTTTGCGTAATTGTTTTACAAAAATCATTTTATTATTTTACAGCACAAGTTCTTTAGAATATTGTTATTCTGAGAAGAAACAAATATTTTTATTCCGCAGCATATCTAACCCTATTTATAAGACAGCTTAATTTTATTAAAAATAATAAAATTAAGCTGTCTCACATCACTTCACCAAAATAGTACCCTTAACAAAAGTTAAGGGTATTATTTCGGTGAAGTGTAATGTTTTTTTACTGTTTTTATTTGGATTAAACCAGAAATTTTTAAAAGCGCATAAGTCTGGTACCATATTCAAAAAATATTCTCCTCTAAATACTTTTTACTCTTGAAGTCTATTTGTACTATCTGGTAAATAAGGTATTATAAAATTTTATGTTACCAGTAAATTTAGATTTAAAATTACTCTGAAAAGGACTTAAATATTTGTTTAACATTGTGGAAAAAAATATTTACAAGTGAAAGAATCAACCATTTTTTTAAATTTATTTTTAAATAATGAAGATATACATTAATAACAAGAATAAGGAAATATAACACTATGTCATGTCATGAAAAAGTGACAATGTTTTTGTTTAAAGCAAAATAAAAAAAAAACATACTGGTGATATCCTCATAGTCATTCAAATCTGCTTTAAAAATAAAGATTTCTTTTCACGAAAAATATTAATACAGGACATGTTTATAGACACGTTATTACGGAATACACAAAACTTCTGAAGCTTAGCGTAGCTAACAAGCATTACCAGTCACGAAAACCATCGCATTGGCTCAGAAAGATGAACCTGAATAAGTTTTTGTATATATTTTCACTTGTTTGGGGAAACAATGAAGATTATATCATGAAAAAATCATTCTTCAGTGAGTTTTGTGAAAAAGTTATGTAAAATAAGCAAAATTTTGTTCATTACTTTATGGAAAATTTCATCATCAAAAAATAAGAGAATTTTCCTTCATAAAAGTTAGTATTGATGAAGACTGAGTAATTGAATATTTGATTTCAACTTTGATTTTGCGAATTAATTCATTTCTTAAAACTTATCCAATAAATTTGACTTTACAAATAAAATATTTTGCCAGATGTGAATCTAATTTAAACTGTATAGCTTAGGAGTTTTTCATAATTAAATCTTAATTCGTAGCTGATGACAAATTGGTTTCATTTTATTAATGAATTTGTTGGTTATTTAATTTTTCTACTTTCACGTATTAACGGAGAAGCATGAAGTGATTCAGGACAAAGTCTTAAATTATCTTAGATATCTAAAAATGACAACAGAAGCATGGTGGCTAATATGAGATGTAAAATTGTTAGACATTTTTAACACTTACACACTTAATAAGTACATATACTGCGATGCAGGTGAGTCATGGATTATACCTTTAGAATAATGGGTTTGGAATACTCACTTATCACCAAACACCTCGCACTTTTTACCCATTAGCAGATAACGAGCTCACATCTGAGTTGGCAGCCTCTTCTCAACATACACACCACACCGGTGGAAAACTTTGTTTGTCACTGATTTACGTGGACACGACTTCATCCCAGGGATTTTCAGCAATTCAGTGCAGGGAAAATGTGGTCACGAAATGTTAAATGAGCAATTGGGAAAAAGAATGAAAAAAAACTGGTACACTATTAGTATAATACTAAGAACACTATCTTTTGTTTTATAATGAACTAGCTGTACCCGCCCAGCGTTGCCCGTGCATTTAGAAAATGCAGATAAGTGAATAGCGCAGGAATAGTAGTGTAGGACATGTAGACTGTCTCTCTCTCTTCCCCCCCCCACACACACAACATTCCCCGTCGATAAAAAGGAACAATATATCCTAAATATTTTAAACGGAAAATTTTCCAAAAGATGGTCGCCAGAATTGTTTCTCAAAAGGAGCTGGTACAAACCCGGAATCAGCTATCGGCGAGCAGCGATCTCGAGAAGAAGTTTTATAAATAATTTTTTTTAAATTTTTCTAATTCAAAAATCGAAAATCGGGCTTCGAAGTCTGGTGGCCAGCCCCTTTGTGCTTCCGTGTAAAAAATTCCAGGTCCCTGCGTGCGACAGATTTGGCTGGAGAGCTCGGTCAGACAAATGGACAGACAGGCAGACAGACACATTACACGTGCTTTTATTATTATAGATCGTTTGTGCTAAAATGAATAATAATTAGAATTTCCTGAAGAATGTATTGAGTCAATAATATAGTATGAAAATGGGTACTTCTTCATTTCACCGGTGCAAGTTATAAAGTCGCCAAATGGCATTACTATGCGTAACAAAAAATCACAAAATTTCTGCTTTTTCCATCATTAACTTTCTGTTTTTTCCAAACATTTTAAATAAAAAAAAATATTTTTACAAAATAAAATTTTCAATTAACATTAAATGAATTAAATTAATGGTACAATCCTAGGAGACAGGATTCAATTTGTCACCAAAGGTCCCATACCTTTGGTGACAAACGGGAAAAAAAAGCGTCCAGGCAGAACGAAATGGCAAAATAAGAATTCTAGAAATCGTTACGTTTATCGTATCTAGTGTATCAAAGTAGGATTACCAAGAATGACAAAATTTATAACCAACTAAAATTATTCATGCCAAGGACCTAAAGCACATTTTAACCTAAGATTCAAAACACTGATGACAATTTTTCGACATAATGCAAATGAATATCTAGATCCGTTGTAGAAAAAGTCCTTAATAGGTGAAAATGCGCTTTAGGTCCCCTACTTGGCGCCTTTTCAAAACCGCCGATGCCATGGCGAAAATTCTACGGCTATTTCAAAGTGAAACTTAATTAGTGACCAATGAAAAGACTAAAACAAAAGGATAATTAATGAGCATGAGTGAAAAAGCGCATCAAATTCGCGAGTTGGTGAAGTAGGGGAACTAAAGTGCAATTTAACCAACAAAAGAATATGGAATTAATTTTATAATACACACATACACAATCAGCCAGTTTAACAATATAAAATTCCAAACACGAAAAACAAAAAGCATCATACTTATAACTTAAAAGGGATAAAAAGAAATTATTGGCTGTATCCCAGTGTACGGTACGCTATTTTTATACAATTAATATAATTATAGAATATACAATTAATATCATTATATAATATAAAATTATATTATTTTATACAAATAATATAATTTTATACATTATTATATACAATTAATTATAATTGTATATATGATTACCGTTGTATATATGCGTACCGTATAAGGAGCGTACCGTTCACTGGGAATTAACCGAAATTATTAAAGGCGGAAAAAATTATAAGGGTAAGTAAAGTCCAAATTTTAAAATGCAAAATTAAGATTTCATCTTGATTATTATAAGTTATTCTCTAAAATATATATAATAACATTTTATCACTCACTCATAATTTTGGCTTCATTTTTTTTTTTTATTCTTCCATAAAAGCTGATCCTCTACTTTGTAGGTGGAGTTTTTTCTTCCCCAGGTTTCTTTTCTCCTGGTTTTCCTCCTTTATCATCAGGCTGTCCGGGTTTTTTCTCACCAGGTTTCTCTTCAGGCTTTTTAGGATCCATTTCTTCTCCCACGGGAATTAAATATTCAAATGAAAATATGTGATGAATTTTTTGCTTTAAGTAAACTATACAGTAACGCAGCTTATCAAATCAAAATTAGAATGTGAAATTCTGCAAATTGTCTCACTTCACTCGCGTATCATATCCACGTAGCACCTTCTCACGTGGATGTTCAAACCAGCCTTTACAGTTTTAAATAACTGTAACAATTTTTACTTCTGGAAACGTCTAGAAATTTCTGTAAAGTTTGGAATAGAGGGCGCTAGTTTCTCAGTTAATAGGAAAATGGTTCCTATCATAACTTACCGCTGTTGTACTTCTTACATGTTTATATTATTGCAGACTAATACAATAATATTCCATGTTTCAAAATTTATGTCGGATTTAATATTGATAGCAATCAAAACATAAATTTATATTCAATGAAACTTACTACGTTATAGATCAACTTCGATTCAAATTAAAGTTATTTCATATTGTAAGTGCGAATGATGAAAACTTTCCGAATTTCAGTAAAAGAAATCATTATAATCATAGAGGTTGCCTTTGACTAAATTTTTAGTCAAAAAGGGAATAGTTATCCGAATTCAGCGACATTAAATGAATGAAACTTTTATTTCTTTTTTTCCAGTTAATAACAATCATGTAAAAATAGGGGAAATGGCGGCATTTTTAAACAACCAAGCTAACAACATTCAAATTCGGAATATACTTTATGGTGCCTCTTTGATTCTCGCAAAGTTGTAATCGCGATTGATCGCCAAGCCGGGCAAACCCCAATCATATTCCGATAGCAACAGGGGAATTCATTGTCTGTGCAACAAAAATCGCCAATAAAAACGATAGCCAAACAAAAATCGCCATGTTTGCCAAGGGGCCACCTTAAAGTATAGTTTTACCATAATTTGACATTGGTAACGAACAAATTTCAAATGGACAGACAGACAGACACATTACACTTGCTTTTATTATCTATCTATAACCCCGGAATCAGCTATTGGCGAGCAGCGATCTGGAGAAGAAGTTTTATAAATAATTTTTTTTTAAATTTTTCTAATTCAAAAATCGAAAATCGGGCTTCGAGGTCTGGTGGCCAGCTCCCTTGTGCTTCCGTGTAAAAAATTCCAGGTCCCTGCGTGCGATAGATTTGGCTGGAGAGCTCGGTCAGACGGACAGACACATTACACTTGCTTTTATTATTATAGATAGATGATATCGATATATTTAAGCAATTTGAAATTTAATTGTTCAAAAGAAATGTAATAATCTTTATTAGCCTAGTAATTAAAATATTTTGAAAAAGTTTTCAAAAATGGTATTAAGTAAGAAATTTTAAGTAATTGTTCACATTATGAAAACTATAGAATTTATGAAAACTATACGAAAACTATAGAATTTTATCATTTACACATTTAACAATATAAAATTTTCTCTCTTGTTTTAAGAATACAAAAATTATTCAAATAAAGTATTTTTATGCTTATTTATAGATGACTTAGATTTATAGAGAAACTTTTGGAGAATGAGATAATAGAGATTATTTTGATAGTCAAAAATAAATTTTTGTCGTAGTTATTGTAAAGCAGCGTTAAGTAATGATGCGAAAAATAGTAGTTCACATCTCACAGTTGCAGTCAAGGTGACACAGTTTCAATAGACATGATATTTTCTGATTCTTCCAAAGTGTGCTAAGAATGACAGAAATAATATTTTATTCTATTGTGAGAAACATAATTCTGTAAGAAATAATAGGTTTAGAAGTTTTTAAATTTTTCTAATAATATGATTTGGGAACAATGACACTAATAGATTATTAGTATTCTTTTCGTATTTAAACTAAATTAATTAAATATTTGATTTATATAAAATAAAAAAAAACAGTTTTAGTTGATAAAAATTGCTATTACCTGAAAATTACAGCATTCTTAAAGACATATGAAATGAGCTTCAATATTTTTTTGAACAGCAAAACAAATCATATCAAATTATTTTAACTTAAATTTAATATTTCTAACTATTAAAGCAAACTCATAAAATTGTAAGTTTAATCGTAAATATTTCAACTTGAGTCTGGTTATTCAAATCAAAAACAGTAAGAGCTTAAATTCATAAACCTATCTTGGTAAAAATTTGAAAATTTTTCATTAATATATTTCTTTTTCTTCAAATTATGAATTGTTTCCAGAATTGTGAGTCTCGAAAGTTCCTAAATTTGAAGGAAATATTTTAAATCAGTAATCTAATAATCTTTTATACGACATATTTATACCAATGTAAAATTCAGTTAATTTAATAATATTTTTCAACTACTTGCAAAACCTAAATGAGTTTCGTAGTTAATCCATATTCCTAGCATAGTTTAGATTACTTTAATACGTTGTTTTATTTTGTGTAAGAAAAATGGTTTTCCTATTCTTATGCAATTTTACTTTATCAACTTTGAAAAAATTGTATGAAATTCCAGTTCCAAACAAGCTAATATTTATCTTGATCGAATTTAATACCACTAATATATTTCATGTATTAATATTAAGTTTAAGATAATTTACTTGATAGAAATAAGAAAATTGATTTTGAAGATTGAAAAAAACAGCTATCAGATTTAACATAAATTAAAATATTTTTCAGTTTATATCCCTTGTTGAATTGTTACAAAATATTGCAAACAAAATAGTCAAGTAGTCGTAATTTCTTAAAGTACGAGAGAAACGATAATCATGAAGGCACTGCATAAATCATGAATAGAATTAAATTTCATAACTTTTCTGTCATGAACGTCATTATTCATAACAACAACATGATGTGTTATTTAAAAATTAGTACGATTTTCAATAAAATAAATAAAATAATATACTTCATTAATTTCGAACTAAGAGCCACTGATACATTGAAAATTATCTTAAGAAATTTTACTCGTTATTTATTTCCAAATAAATATCATTTTTTCCTTTTATAAATAATAAATGTTAAGGAATTACAAATCTATTAAAAAAGATTCCAAGATTAGAATAAAAAAATATAAATCCTATTTAAATATTTTCCATTCATATTTCCTAAAAGCTACTTAACATATATATATATATATATATATATATATATATATAGACATAGATATAAATATAAAGGCACGCGCGTATAAGGATTGGCGGCTTCTAAACAAATATGTTTATAAAATAAATGAATAGAATATACTTACAAATATTGTCGTTTCAATGCAATCCAAATATTTCTTTTGACAGTACTTCTTTTTTAGTTTCACAATATTATTAGTTATAAATTTAAGTAGTTGTAAGTTCTATTATATTTATATGAAAAACAATGATTCGTTGAGCGACAACCCGCTAATGGATTGAATCCGGTATGACTCTTCGTCTGACTAGTTGAATGTCTCATCGCCATGTTTATTTAATCAGGTGACGTTGCATTAGACACGTTAAGTGCGTATCAAATATTTATGTAATACGTAATTTTAGTTTATTTGACAATGATGAAACAAAAATGATTATGAAATATTTTCTTTTATGGCAAAATATGTTTAAAAATACAATGAAGAGGTTTTATGTGGCTTTATCAGTTTTTTTTAGCTTATTCAAAAAATTTAAATTTTTTGACGCTATTTGTCGAATAATTAATCAAAGTCAAAAAATGTTTAGTTATTTCAATAAAAATAACGAAATTCTCCTTTTTATATAAATTTCGCTACAAAAATGAGTGCTTCAAATATTAAGTAAGCAATAACTAAAGAGAAATTAATCTTTTTTTGTATTCAATTAATTTGAAAAATAGAATAGATTTAGTTATTTAATCCTGAAAAATTTTTTTTAAAAAGCCAATGTCTTGTTTTATTTTATAAATTTTTTAAAATTCTGTTTGACCTCTGAATCTTGCAATTTCATATTTAGAAAAATGAGTGCAAAACCTCATCGTTCTAACTAAGAATAGCATTCTATTTACATTACAGAAAATATTGAAAGTTATTTATTATTACCGTGTACGGTCTTTTGATCTTGTTAAATTTTCTAAAAAAATATCCTCCTTAATCTCAGTGTATGTATAAGAAAACAAATATATTAAAATTTTTAGAAAATAAATAAATAAAAGAAGTTGGAATTCAAAAATTAAGAATTTTCTTTCTATTAATTGATATTTTTCTTTTCCAATGTCGGTGGCTTTGAATCTAAAATGAGCTGCGTTTTTAATATTAAATAATATTATTTCTTAATAGAAATTTCTTCTTTTCATAGAAATTTCGATATCTAATAAAAGGTAGTTTTACATCTTATACAATAGAAATTATTATAAGTAATAAAACACATTCATTTATTGCCAGAAAATAAATTGAAAGCCTTCAAAGTATTCATAGATGACAAAAATAGAAATATAATATTTATTTTCGATTCAATATATTTTTGCAAATTGGTTAGTTTATACAAAATTACTCATTTGAATAGCAGTGAGAACATAAATTTTGTACTTTTGCATAAAATGTTACATATGTTTTATGAGATCAAATTATAACAGACTAAAACTTGACGCAAACACATAATTGAAAATCATTCACAAATTAATGTTTCCATTTATTGATAAAATCAGTGGGAATGTTTGAAAAATAAGCTTCACCAACATTATTCCCAAATCATCGAGGAAATCTAATGAGATAATAAACTTATTGTTAAGGTGACAAAACATAAAATAGGAATAAGCAAGGAAAAGAAAAGAATTATTGATACCACCATTATTCCACGCTGTATAATGTTATAATGATATAAATATTTAACTATCAGTATTATTAAAATAAGCTCAATACACTATTTTATTGCTTAGGTTGAAAAATATTTCCTTTAAATATATCAATTTTGAATGCTAGATTTAAACCAATCAAGTTTTCATACAATTACAAACTCATTGAACGTATGTATGCAAATTATATACTTCCATAATTTTAAATGATATTTGCTTCACTGTTAAAGAAAGGACAGAAATATTGATTTATAATTATTTTATTTCAAATCTGAAGCGAATTTATTAACTTAGTTAATTTGTATGGCAACTTGATTTTCTACATTATTTTGGCAAATTTTTAAGTAAATTAAGTGGAATTATTTTATAGAGGTAAGGATGCCCGTTAAATAATACAATGAATAGACCTCATAAGTTCTAGAAGTAAAGTTTAAAATTTCTCATAGTTCTTTTGAATGAATATTATGTTTCTCTTTTGAATCAAGTATTTCTTGTATAAATAATATGAAATTCAAGGTCTGGTGGGTTGTATCTAAATTAAATGAGGATTATTTTTTAAAAAATTTTTATTTCTTTATTGAATTCTAGTTTGGTGCAAAACGAATGTACATTTTTCACTATAGCATTAAATGAATTAAATAATGATTGCACAATGAATACTTTTCAGATTTGCTCAATTATACATTTCTGTTATTTATAATTCATATACAATTTCAAGAAAATTTGCAAAAACTTCAATATTTTTCGGTTGTAAAAACTATAATGAAGACAGCTTTTTCTAGTTACATTTAATATGATGAGTGACAATATTATTCATTACCAGAATATATGTAGTATAAAAATTTATATGCAATAAATTTTAAATTTGTTACTTTTGCTGAAACTATGTTGTAGGTTATTGAGAATAACAACGAGAATTATATGCCATCAACAAAATAATATTTTAATTTATAAAAGAGTTGTAATACATAAATTTAAATTACAACAACAGTTTTCAAAATAAAGAATAGAGATTTCTGTAAGCAATATTTGAAATCAGCATGAGTCAAATTTCTTTATTATTGCAATGTATAGGCAAACTTGATTTTGTAACACATTTAATCAAAAATTGAAGAAATTGATTTAATTTGCAAGCAATGTAATATAAATAACAGTCCATACTCGTCTATAACAAATCAGTTCTTTTTATAAAAAATGTTGACTACTGTATTTCGATATTTGTCTTACTGTAAAGCTATGTTAGGTATTTCCTGAAAGTTTCGGTTTGGAGGACTAATTTCGAATATCCTCTTGCACTCCAAAGATCGACTAAAATCTTCAACGAATAGTGGTCTAACTTAGCTGGGAAAAATATCAAGGCTTTTACCTTTTTGTGTTTTAGACAACGGTGAATTTCATTTCCTTATCCACAACAACATACAAGCTTGCTTGTGTCAGTAATGCACTTGTAATAGTTTTTATATTGATATATCATGTTTCTCCAAAAACATTGCCATAATTTAAAGTCAAATGATTCGGTTCTTTAAAATTAGGGAATATTTAATATGAACTTTACATATATGTTTTAAGGATAAGATCAACAAAAAGTAATGGGGACAAGCAAAGATAATGACATTGCATTTTAAAGTAAATTTTAAATTCTTTTACAAATAGTTCATACATGAATATAATTTGCCAAATAGTTGTCTGCAATTTAAATGAACTAAAAACTAGCCTTTGTAAAGAAATTTCATAAAATTTAAATTGAAAATTTCACTATGCTTATTAAATTAACTTTATTTTTGGACTACATTTCTCATAACGTGTTTAATTTTCTGAAGATCTTTATTTTCTGAAGATCTTTATTTAAATTCATATATAAACTGATCAAATAATTCTGCTTTAATTTCTTATTGTAATCAAATTCATGATTTTTATTAAATTTATTTCATACTTATAACATTAAATCAATCAAATTTCTCTCATATAAGTGTATATATAATGAATATATTATTGGTTGCTATTATATTGAATGAAAAAACTATGTACAGATACTTCGCTAAATTTGTTTCTGCTTGATTAGTTTAAAGAACAATTTTTATGCAAATTTTATATTATCTGATCATTTGGCTTATTTTAAAGGTTTTGTAGTGCATCGTACCAGAAATAGAATTTTGCATTATCTTTTAAAAATATAATTTATTCATCCACTTATATCAGAGTTTTTGTTTTTTATCAACTCAATTATAGAAATAAGCAGCACAATTTTTTTTTTCTAAATTTTATTTGCCGTGATTACTTTTTGGAATTTATGAATACAATGAACATATTCTTTTAAAGTTTTCTGATTTTTATATTGACTGAGTGAATTTTCTTTAAAATTCAATTTAATAAAAGGTGCTTTATTTTGATAAATTTTCTTGTAAATTAAAAGAAACTTTATAAAACAAATTTACACTAAATAATTTAAAAAACATTTAATAATGACCATTAAACATGCTACTACATAATGAAAATTTTATTTATAGATGTTTTTTCTTCAAAAAAGTCGAGATTTTTCTAATAAAATAATATTTTCATGGATAAAAAATGTCTGTGAATTTACACATCTGTGGTTTTTTTATATCTAAATTCGCACAAAAAAGAAAGCAAACGTTATAAAAGATAGACAGAATATTTGAGAAATAAGGTTAATATTATGGAATATGCTAAGTAATAATAAATTAGAAAATTATACGCCATTATTTTAATTAAAAAATGAAACTTCATTTGCAATTCTATTTAACTAATGGAAATTGTTAATAAAGAATTGAATTATTTACGCAATATTTGATTAAAATTGATGAAAACGCGTTGAAGCTTACTGTTTAGCAATAGGAATATTTTCATCTATTAATTATTGATGCTAAAGAGTACAATCCAGTAAAGGTAGAAGACAAAGAGGTTTGAACTGAATGATATTTATCAAAAATATTCTACTTTGAAAATGCAACGTCAGTATAAAATTCTTTTAGGGATGTTCTGGAAAAAATTTAAAATAATAGCAGAAATTAATAACTATATATTTTTTTCATTTGAATTAGTAATAGAATTTGTATGTTTAGTTAAAATCCCATAAGAAAAGAGCAAAAGGAAAAGAAAATATTGCTTTCATGTTATAAAAAATTGTTTCCACATTTTTTCGAAGTAACTATACACAGTTCAATTATGACATTCAATATCATGTACAATGAAATTTTTCAATAATGAAGTTGTTTTTCTAAGATGAAGCAAAATGAAGTCTGATATCTTATTTCATTGCTAACGTTATAGTATCATGAATATTTTGTGGATTGTTATGGAATGCTATTACATTTTGCACCTAAAGACCTAATTGCCCCTAATTTTAATGAGTCCTATGTTTTAAAGTACGCTCTAAATCATCTCCAGACACCCACAGCAGAGGTGGAAATTAAACTTATCCATTACTTAATTGAAACCAACATGCATTAGAATAGAAAATAAATTTTATTTATTTTTTAAAATGATAATTCTGAGCATTATTGAGATAATTCCGGCTGTGCTTGCAGAACTTTCCTGGGCAATGTAAAAATATTTTTGATTGAAACAGTGTTCCAAACTACTGATATTGAATCTCTTGTATTCAGAATTGCTGAAGATTAATACTTGATAATTTCAACTGCCCAAACAGTTGGTAAAATAGTGCATTAAATAATAAAAATGAGAAAAAAAAACAGCATCATTGATAAAAAAAATCTTCATATCATAGATACCCTTTATTTCAATAGATTTCCATGAAAAACTGTAATGTTCCATTAGATAAAATATTATCTTATTTAAACTACATAATTTAATATTATATGAAATTTGAAATATTTCTTCAGAATTAAATAGTTCTTCATACCACGATGAGAAAAACTGAAATTGGATATTTTCACTTTCACTAGAAAAACTGAAATTAGATGCTTTCACCACAGATTTGACTGTGGCTTTCACTTTCACTAGAAAACTGAAATTTGATACAGAGAAGAAGACAGCTAAAGAAGAAAAAGGTGGTGGTTGTATATGTTTTCTATATATACGTTGCAACAGATATTTTGAGACCCACGAAAATTGAATGCATAAATTTAAATATTTTTTACCACTAGTCTATACTCATGTCCCTTTGTAATTTCTTTTTCGCTTCATTTCAGTATGCAAACTATTAATAAATTCATCAAGGATTACTGTATAGATTTCACACACATATATAAGATGAATCGTAACTCATGCTTTTTTTTCAATTTCCCTCTATATTAACAGACAATTTTGTCCGCGAGTATCCGATGACGTCAAATGTAAGCATCTAATTGAAATGATTTCCATTTTCCATACAAATGTTTTTATTTTTCCATTTTGTTAAAAAATAATAATAATAATGCCTCAAAAATATTTTTCTGCAAATATCTGGAAAGTTTGTTTAAAAAAAATTACCTATATCTCCTGGATGCTTCAGATAATGTGGAAGTAGCAAATACAATACGTTATATAATTCAGAACTTAATGCTATTTTTATGTTTACATATTTTAAAATACGTATTATACAGTCACTACGTATTTGCAATCGCATATATAAATGGAACATTTGTTGCAGTCATTTCTAATACAATCAATAATGATAAAATACTACAGATAATATTTATATAGATGGAAGGATAGATACAACAGAAATCATGAACCATTCAAAAACAAATACAGTCACAAATAATAAGCAAAACTACGAAAAAAGTTAATTCTTAAAGTACATAAAATTTACTGAAGTTACTTTTATATATTTAAACATGGTATAAAAATTTATCTCTTAATATATATAAGCCTAAAATTATATAAAGATATTAAAAAAATATTAAATATCTCTTTATATAAGAGGTATATTCACAAAGTAAATTACATTTGGTTATTTATATATATATACATATATATATATATATATATATATATATAAACATGCATAGATACAGAAACAAGTTTACAGCAGAAAAGATCTTCAACTATAAGACTACTTTTCTACGTAGCTTCCAAAATTTTGTAGACACTTGTCATAGCGTGGCACAAATTTTTGTATTCCTTTTTCATAAAAAGTTGCCACCTGTGTTTTCAACTATATGGTAACATGTTTTTTTCAGATCATCTTCATCTTTATAGTATTGACTACCGAGGAAAGATTTTAAGTGTATGAAGACAGGAAAGCTGCTAGGAGCGAGGTCCAGACTGTAAGGAGGACAATCAAACACTTCTTAGTCAAACTTCTGTAGGAGTTGTTTTGTCACATTCGTAGTTTGAAGTCAAGCATTGTCATACAAAAAAACACCATGTGACAATAATCTTCGGAGCATGTTCTATAGCATGTTGCGCTGCGCAATTTCTTAATGGTGTTGCAGTACACATGTGTATTGATTGATTTTCCTCGTGGTAAGAAATCAATCAGCAAAATACCTTTTCTGTCCCAAAAATGGGGCACATAACTTTGCCATGCATCAAGGTTTGTTTAGACTTAACTTTCGAAGAAGTGTGCCTCCATTCCACTGATTGCCGTTTACTTTCAGAGGTGTCGTAAGATACCCAAGTTTCAACCCCTCGTAACTGTCCAAGTAAGAAAACCATTTCCATCTGCATTGTAGTGGGTCAAAAAAAAAATGCACTGCCTATCCATTGTTTTTTATGTTCTTCAGTTATTTAGGTACTCAAAATGAGCAAAATTTTCTAAATTTCAGTTTTTCAGAAACAATTTATGAATTAGTGATCGTATTATTTGCGGAAATTCCATAGCAAGAGCACTAATTGTAAAATTACATTTTTACTGAAGCTTCTCTTCAGTAGTGTGAACCAGTTATTATGAACCAGTCGGGCGTCGACTTCGTTCTTCATTGTTCACTTGATCACGTCCTTCATTGAACTGTCTGACCCATCTTCTAACCCATTGAATAACTCATAGCATTTTTCCATAAACCTCGAAAATTCACCGATAAATTTCACTGGGCTTAACTTTTTTTTGCATTTAGAAAATAAATCGCAGATCTGATTTCACAAGCAGCAACATTTTCAATTAA